>CABEEJ010000327.1:133342-315038 GCA_901482245.1 Timema douglasi
CTGTGTGTCAACCACATACTTCGAGAGTCTAATTACCTGTGTGTCAACCACATACTTCGAGAGTCTAATTACCTGTGTGTCAACCACATACTTCGAGAGTCTAATTACCTGTGTGCCAACCACATACTTAGAGAGTCTAACTATCTGAGTGTCGACCAAATATTTAGAGATACCTAAGTGTTGGCCATATACATTGAGAGTCTAATTACCTGTGTGTCAACCACATACTTCGAGAGTCTAACTACCTGAGTGTCGGCCAAATATTTCGAGATAATAATTACCTAAGTGTTGTCCATATACATTGAGAGTCTAATTACCTAAGTGTTGGCCCATACATCGAGAGTTGGCCACATAGATCAACAGTATGACTACTTGAGTTTCATCCACATTCACTGAGCTCACGCTGAGAAGAGTCTTCTGATAAGACATTCAGTGAGCCCAGGGTTTCAACTGAACGTTCCTATGACCCTCACAATGCTCAAACTTACGCTGATTTAACCATCCTGTCTCAATATTGTTTTAGCTTCTAATTTCCAGGAAATTTTCTTCATTGCAAAATTTGACGTCACGATCATATATATTTAATGAATATATATATACTGTATATTTAACTTTAGCTTCTTTAGTATATAAATTTGATGTCTTTATTGCATAACTTTTTCTCTTGGCTTAAGAATTTTAGCATTTATATTACATACATTTAAAGTCTATTACAAAATATTAGATTCTCTATTACAGAAAGTTAACCTCTCGTTCGCAAAACCTTTGATATGCTATGAATATAGTCTCTTTTCCAAAAATTTTTATTCTCTATTACAGTTAAGTTAACGTCTCTTTCAAAAAATTTTATATATTTTATTACATATAGTTTCTTTCACAAAACTTTATATTCTCTACTAGTTGGTGCTCGCGACTTCACTCGCGTTTTTACTCTTTTTTGTAATAACTCGCGCACCACCTAGTCCTTATCCCGTGAGAATTTTGGAAAATCCTGAAAATGGTTATTAGTGATTATAATTACCTACCTACATGTCAAATTTGAAGTCTCTAATAATTATAGAAAGTTAACGCCTCTTTCACAAAACTTTAGGTATTCTATTATTTTACAAAACTTTATATTCTCTAGCATTTCTATCACTTTAACTTAACGTACCCCTTACAATATTTTTTATTCTATATCTCGAAAATATAACGCCTCTTAACAAACGTTAATATATTTACCAGTTAAATTCAACATCTCGTTACAAGACCTTGGTGTCTCTACTAGCTTAATAAGGTTAGTGTCTAGGCTCTCTCTTTCTAGAATTAAAGGTTTCTTTGAAATAAATTTACCATCACTGTTAGATAAATTTAATGTCTTTGTTATATAGATTTAACGTCTCTGTTAAAGGATTTAAAGGTACCTTTACACAAATTTATAGTCACTATCACAGAAATTTTACCTCTCTGTAACATTAATATAACATCTTTATTACAGAAGTTTAACGCCTCTAATACAAAAAATTTAGCGTATCTTTTAAATAAATTTAGTTTTTATAATACTGAAATGTAGTGTTTCTATCACAAAAAAAACTACAGGGGTGGTGTAACTTGAGAGGAAGTAATTCACCCCCTTCCTCTTGGAGTAAATTTGCTCCAGCCCCCCCCTTTTACACTCCACAGATACATTTAAAATCTTCTGATACTATCGAATACCCTTTTAAATAGATTCTATAGGCATATAATTGGCAGAAAATCAAATGATGAGCACTATAAATAGCTTCTAGGGACATCCTATTCTCAAAAATGTATAGGGTATGATTATTCCAAATATTTTCTGAAAGTATTCAAATTTCAAATATTTGTCGGTGGAAGACCACTCCAAATATTTTATAGAGACATCTAATTTCCAAAAAAAATTTGGAGAGGAACTTTCCAAATAGCTTCTAAGAAGATGCCATTTTCAAAATATTGCCACGCAAAGACCACTTCTGATAGTTTTAGAGGCATCTAATTTTTGAGAAAAATTCAGATGAACAGCAATAAATAGCTTCTTGAAGCAGCCAAACTTAAAAAAAAATGTCCTGAGGATACACCATCTCAAATATATTTTAGTAAATCTAAATAAGTAAAAAAATATGGGTGTGGACGGTTTGAAATAGCTTTTATTGGCATTCTATTTTTAAAATTAACCGGGAGAAAGCCACTTCAAATATATTCTAGATGCATATACTTATAACAAAAATCAGATAACAACTCCAAATATTTTCTAAAAGCATTCAATTTTCAAAAATATCCAAGTGAGGATTATTTCAAATAGAATCTAAGGACACACAATTTTTAAAAAAAATTGCTTGAGAAAACAACTTAAAATAGATTATATAGCATCTAACTGTTGGAAAAATTTCAGGCGGAAGAGGGGGGTTCACTCCAAATAGCTTCGAGGTGCATCCAAATTCCAAATATTTTTAAGGGAGTACCACTTTAAATGGTAGCTTATAGAGGAACTAATTGTGTAGTTCAAGGCGAGTACTACTCAAAATAACTTCTAGAGGCATCAAATTTTCAAAAATTTCTTGGAAATACTTCTCCAAACAGTTCATAAAAATGTATCTAATTTTCAAATACTGGGCAGAGAAGACCACTCCAAATAGCTTGTTGGGGCATCCAATTTTCAAACCTTTATCCGGTAGGTAGGGTAAGGAGTGAGGGTGGAAGGCAATTCCTTAAAAAAAATTCCTTGCTCCCTCGCTCCCCTACACAAATAAGGTTTCGCTGCCACTGTCTATGTCCCTCAAAAACCTTTAACGTCGCTATTAATAAAATTACCGTCTAAATTACAGAAGTGCAACGTCTCTATCACGTCTATTTAGCGTCCCAATCTCCGTGATATAGTATTTATGTATCCACATGTGTGCAAAATATAACGTCACTGTGTCCACATTTTAGTGTACCGTACTAGTAGTTCAGCAGCAAACCAGGGTCTGCCCTTAAGGGACGTCCTACTCAAGTTGTCCACCTTATTAGGCTTCCCCCCTGTATTTGTGATGCTGGCAGGTATTTGACGTCATGTTGGGGCCCACCTAGACCACCTGCCCACACGGTGACACTTCCCCTCTTCTCTCTATGTCTGTGTGTACTTTACAGTGACATTGCACTTATTACCAGCAACAGTCGAGGCTCTGGAGTATATAAGAGAGAAACTGGAGGATCTAGTCTGAAGTCCGGAGAATGATCTTGGAGTCTGGAAGATAGACTACTGAGTCTGGAAGATAAGAGCTTGTTCTCAGTAAATATAGCGTATAGTTTGGAGGATGAAGTCTGGAGACTGGAGGATGAAGTCTGAACACTGGAAACTGGATGATAAAGTCTGAAGTCTGGAGGATAGAATTTAGAGTCAGACAAATAATCTGGAGTCTAGAGGAAAGAGTCTGGAATATGTAGACTAGACTCTGGGAATATGTAAACTAGAATATGGAATTTGGTGGATAGAATTTGGAGTTTGGAGTCTAAAGTACACATCCACCTTGAGAATAATGAGAACATGCCAATGCACAGATATATCTCATCCCCACTACATCTAGAGGTACTGTATATGTTATTAATAAAACATTCGTAGGCACCTTATAATATTAAAACATCTGGAGGTACTTGATATGATTAAAATATTCGTAGGAACATTATATTATTAAACATCTGGAGGTGCTTTATGTTACTAAAATATTCTTAGGCACCTGATATTATTAAACTTCTGGTGGTGCTTGATATTATTAAAATATTCGTAGATACCTGATACTATTAAACCTCCGAAGATACTTGATGTTATTAAAACATCGAGGTACTTGATATTACTAAAACACCCATAGGCATATGATATTATTCAAACATCTGGAGATCCTTTATAATTAAAATCTGCGTGGGATCCCTTGATATTATTAAAAAATCTCAAGGTACTTGATATAATTAAAACATTCTTAGGAACCTGATGTTATTAAAACATTTGGAGTTACTTGATATTTAAATATTCCTAGGCAGCTGATATTATTAAACATCTGGAGGTATCTGATATTAATAATACATCTGGAGATACTTATATTAATTAAACATCTAGAGGTACTTGATGTTAATTAAGCATCTGGAGGTATCTCATATTAATAAAATATCTGGAAGTGTTTGATTTGTTTAGCACTGCGTCTTACTACCTATTCAGGTTATACACTTATGAAGATAATTGATATAAAGTTTAGAGGTAGAATATCAGGAGGAGAAATATCTTGTCAGTACGTTCAATTCCTCTTTGACCTGCTATGATATATGAAAACTGTTCATTTCTTGGCTCGAGTAAAAAAAGATACATTATGAACAAGAGTTGTTTTTCCTTTATGCTGGTTGAAAACCATTATATTTCCTGTTTCACTCAAGTACGGTACAAATTATGAAAGTAGTAAAAGGAGGCAAGAGTATATCTCTGTCTCGGTATTACTTTATTTGTTAAAGGCGACTCTAGGACAGTGTTTCTCTACCTTTGTACGAGAGTGGCAGCCGTTTATACACCCCCTTTATTTCATGACACACTTTTAAAGAAGCGTCCTAGTGTCAATAAAGCTCTTATTTACTTACTTTAAAACAAAAATACTCCTTTGTGATTATAAATTTACTGTAGAAATACTAAATTAAAGTTAACTAAATCAATATCTTACTTTTATGCAACACTTGTTGACTTAATTATAAATGTATTCATGTTTACATGCCCCCCACCAGGCCGTTTTTAGTGAAACTGCTTTAGACTCTAGATTAAATTCTCAAAGCAGTGCGAGGTTCAGGAGACTCATGTAAGTTTTAAATCACACATTATTAGTATTTTTTCCTATTCTCAAAATTAATTTAACGCAAGATGGGTCATCAGCGCCTCGAGCCGTACTTGGCCTAGCCCACGGACAGATAATATACCCAAACATTCAATCTACAGGTTAAAGTAGTTGCGATCCTTTTGGGAGCTTCAGTCATTCATCAGTAGGATCGTTGAGGTTAGTCCTATCATCACCCAGCACTGACACTAGCGAAGCCCAGTGTTGAAGGACTCAAGCTGGCAAAAGGAGAGCCGTGAAACTCCCGTAAGGTTGAGAGTCTGTTTCTTACTCGTCTGTGGTCTAGCCACCGTCTCCATTTCAAAATCCCTAGTTTCTAGCTTGGATTCCTATTGTGAAGGGGTGGAGGATATATCCACTAAAACCTTTGTAGACAAATTATTAGACACACACAAAATGTAAAATTACGTTCTAATCATTGATATGAACCTTAAAATTATAAAATACAATATTCTTGATTTCGAATCTCAGCTTGTTGTGTTAATCCCATCCTCTTACTTCTTGGGTTAATCCATCTGTAGCTCCTGTGCTAGGTTAAATAAAAAAAAAACATGTATACACACACAGTCAGGCCGCCATAGAGAGAAATCATCTGATGGTTTAAAATATTATTAAATTAACTGTCATGTTTTCATAATACACGAGATATGTTTTGAATTTTTAGATTTTTAAACATTTCGTGAGTTTAGAAAGATGTAAAACTAAATTGGGTGACTTTTGGTCAATGTTGTTAGTTTTTAAAAGGTCCTACTATGGCGACCCGGCTATACATGGGAAATGTTTCCCAGGGCGTAACGCGAGAAAATGAGTACACATTGTTTTATTAGTTTTAACTGTATATTTCTCTTTTGTTTAAAATGATAGACTTCATTTTGACAGGTCTTACAGCCATTTAGTTTTTTTTTTTAGAAACATCCTTTTTTTGACACCAACTGTTTTAAAGAGGTAACGTCAACAAGAAAACAGAGAACAAATGTACAAATAAATATATTTTTTGTGTGAGCTGCTACTATTTATAATAGTTACATCTGTAATGTTTTGTTATTTGAAATTTTAATATTTAGTTTATATTTCAATGTTTGCTTTGCAAATATCACATTGACAAATACAGCCCAATAAGTGGGTTTTTTTCATCAAATTTTCACATAACTTTGTTATTTTAATCATTAATTAAGTTCAAATTATATTCAAAATTTTCCTTTACTTTTCAAATTGAAAGAATTGTTGAAAGGAGCTACTCTATCATCATAAAGTGAAGACACAAGTTGATAACACATCGGTAGAGATAAGTCTAGAACCATCAAACACCTGTACAGCCGTTTAAATGTACACTCTTATTCAAGAATTAAAAAAAAATAACAAATTCAATAAATACTTGACGTGTATGACTGTCTAATTTCATAATGTACACAACATTAATTTATTTTATTTATTTTTGACACATAAGAAAGTAGTACAAATTCTCTATATAATATATTACATTTTTTCTATATTATTTTTGTTAAAAAAATTAATAACTCTACATTGTCCATTGAACGCACGCGTGAAAGAAGGGCACAAGGGCCGGTATAAAGTTGACAACAATTTAAACAACAATATTCAGGGGTGTTTTTTTTTTAATGTAGAGCTATAACAGTATTTGTCAAGGGGTAATTTAACAATAATATATAACTTTTAATAGGTTTTAATAATTATTTATACTATATACATAAATAGTTTTAGTCTATTTACATGTCCACATATTTATTTACCTAAAAAAACCTTTTTTGTTTGGCTATTGTGGCAATTAGGCCTTGAACTTTGTACGCTTCTTTTTTTCTTGTGGTTTTCTCCACATGCTACATATATATAACATTATTTAAACTACTGATTGGACGAAAAAGGCGTATTTTTTTAGAGTTTAAATGACAATATCTAACAAATTTTTAAAGCATGAGCGGCTCGTGTTCTACACAAAATGAAGGGTTGGAGGATAAGAAAACACATGAACAAGTTGCATTATAAGCAGTCGATAAATTGATACAAGCAAACTAGAACCAAATCGTGTAACCTATAAACAAAGGACGCCAGTGCCAACTGTGTTATTCATTCATACTAAATAAATTTATCATATACATATATATAATTCAACTAATAAATTCATATTTTATAATATTAAATAAGCTACACTTTGTCAAAGTGTCCATTTTGGGTCAAATTGTCTAGACTAATTGTGGACTAACTTGGTTCAAGTATTGTCATTTAGATAAAAAAAAACACTTCCGCTGAGATTTTTACGACAAATTTAAGTAACAAAATTTAAAATATGATAAATATTTAATTTGTTAAAATTTTAGAATTTTTAAATTTTACTCACAATATTTTACGTATGCTTTTATTTTTAAGAAAAAATACTTTTGGCACCACATTCATTGAACCCTGTGAAATCTTTCACGAGCCGCCTATGATAACAAATTATACTATTAGGTATTTAAAAATAAGACTACCATATACTTAGCACCAAAAACAGAGTGGAATATAAATATGGTTGTTTTTTCAAACATCAATTTTAAAGCTGGATTAACAAAAAATGTAAGTTATCTGTAAGCTTTACAGTTCGACTAACTACTTAATATTATAATTACGGTTTTTAACTTTTTATTGATTCATTCAGAGTACTTATTGCTGAGAGTTTGTACAGTAAAGACTAAAATAAGGAACGAACCAGGAAAAGGAGCTAACCATGGAACTGTTTGTTGATTTAATTGGTTCATACTCTTTATGGTCTTAACTGAAAGTTCAGAAGTTACTCAAATTTGGTTCTGTATTTATTCACCAGCCTCACAAATGATTAGTATATTTTACAATTAAAGTTATTTTACATTTATTGTAAGAAATGAAAAGACCAGACAGATCTGTGAGGTGGATAAATTCAGAGTTATTTTAAGTAATTGTCCAACTGACAGAAAAGTCCAAAAATACCGTAAATGAACTTTAACCATATCTTCCCCAAATCCCCAAGATGAAGACAACCTACAACTGTATCAATCATATTTAGACAGAAGATAATTTTCCAATATTTGTCTCTTCACTCTTACATAGCTCTTACATAGATTGGTTCATTTGGTGTCACCAGCCTCTAAAGTTCCCTTTTTACGAGTATCCCTGGTAAACATTTATAAGTAGAAATACAAAACAAAATCATGCGCTCTAAGTTGTGGTGCTAAGTACACATCAAGTTTTGAGGGGATATTTCCAATTCATCCACTTACTTAATAAGGCAAATTCCCGGCATTTCACGGGGTTTGGGGGCTAAGCCCAATCATTTTATCTGCGTAAATTGTGATTTGTTTAATTTTTAATTGTTGAATATTCGTTATATTTCTATGCTAATACAAATGTATGTGTGAGAGCACTAGCTACCGACTACAGTCTTCAACAAATAAACATCAAAACTTGAAGCGCTCCTAAGGGGCCCAGGAATTCTGAGTTTCAAGGGTCACGGATTCCTCCGAGTCGATATGCGACCATCAAGCATACAGAATAATCTTAGAATGTGTGACAATTTAGATTAATACTATTATAGTTAGAGATTTCACAAGCAAGTTAACTCAAGGTGGATTATTTGCCCCTAGAATCGCGCTCAAGTTGAACCCCGAACCAATAGTAAATTGTAGGATGGTGCAGAACGCGTAGCAAACAGTTCCGTCCCAACCAGGGAAGCGAGTAAAGGTATGTTATAGGCAGTAGTTAGTCGCTCTTGACAAGGGTCACGCCCTTGGAGATTAAGATTAACCAAATATAACTTTTGTTTTAAGCCACACACCCTATTTCTTGTGGTTCTTTGCGCATCACAAACAGCTGGTCAAATGCACGTATAGTCGGATCGTTATAGAAAGAACATACTTTTCTGAAGCATTCATTTGCAAATCCATGTGTTCTAAACTTAGATTTTTTTTTAAAGTACAAATGTTTACACCTGAATTAGAGATTTCTTTTTAAATTGGCAGCTTTATTTTTATTCTTACCATTCTTAAAACAGTTATTCCTATGACGGTTAGACTATATTTACTAAAATTATATTTATATTAGACTAGTTCAGAAAACTTCAGCCAGAGTATTTTATAAAGTTATTTCTATTTCCAAAACACTGGACGTCTGTCTTTCTTTATTTAAAACAATAAAAAAAATATTCTACACTTGAAAAAGTCAAGCAACAGCAGTGACAACAACGCAGTATAGCAAACATTGAACATTATATTTTAAAACGCCAACGGCCTGTCTAGTCTCCTATTTAACCTATGCTCGGAATGTTTTAGGGGGATTGTTAAAATAATGTTATTTGACAACATTGCAACATTTTCATTCGAGGAGGGAGGGGGGTATTTTTGGGGTAGGTGGCGGCAGGTATTTTTGAGTTATGAGATCAATGATAACTTCTTTGGGATAGAAAAAATATATTCTACTATCACATTTCAAACAAAATAATTTTGAAAACAAATCACTAAGATTTAAAAAATCTTAATTATCATTTTAAAGCCTTGGGCTATTTATATTTTGAACGTTTACACATTTTTTATTTAAATATATAAGTTAAATAATTTTTTAAATTAGCCAAATTATTGAACTATGTGAGATTTATTAATTACTTGGTGAAAACTATTAAATTAGTGTTGGAAAACCTGTCGGAAATTACCAATAATAAAATCTTATAAAATGTTCTACATTTCCAACATTTTTAGTAAAGTACCAATACAAATTTTAAACTTTTAAATGTATCGCGCTATAATACACAAATTTGACATTACAAATATTTATTGATTAAATAAGTTAAAATTGTTAACACTCTAATAGAGGACAAATGGCCTTAAAAAGGTGAAATGGTAAACTATACCAAAACAGTCTTTTAATTTGTAGTAAAAAAAGGGGTATAAGAAGAATTCCAGGCAACACTCGGGGATATCTGCTACACTGCAACTTCACCCCCGACAATTAAATTTTTAAATTACATACAGCACTTCTTAATTAATTAAAGCCATGTTACTACCGCTATTCACTAGGGTTAATACCATCCCTTTTTAAGGGCAGGCAACGCAAACAATTAACAAAATCAAAAGCCATCAACGTCCAAAACAGGTTTTAAGATCTGTTCATACTTTTTTTTTTACAAAAACCAAAAAATCAAATTAATATTGGTATAAAAATATGTGTTTTATTTTAGAAAGACTTGATTTGGATCGACCACAGATCGACCCTAGAACATGACGGAAATTCTAGAAAGCTGTAGCGGTGTTATAAAGTCACTAGTTCATGTTATTTAATAAAAAAAATAAACAAGAGTCAATTTTCTCGCGATACAAGACAAGCATCAACAACAATATTATATTTTGTACACACAACGAAGTTTATTTTGTATTTAGCCTATATTAACTTCACAAAAAAGTTAGCTTTTATTTGAATAAAAAACAAATTAAAAACGACAACAAAAAACAAGTGAACAACGAACCGATACACTATAAAAAAAACACTGCCGTGCGAAATGTGTGCGCGAAAAAACGACCACTCACCCCTTTCCCCTTAAAGAAAATTGTCAACAAAAAAATCGTCATGTTTCCGCGAATGATATCATCAGATTGTTCGTCTTTCTATCTCGAGGAATCACAGATGAATGATGTGGGAGGGGGGGAGGGGGCACAGTGTTTGAGTGGGCGAATATCATCGAGTAGATACATAATATACTGAGCTTGTCACACCCTCTTCTGTCATGGTATCTCGTGGGGTATCCCATAGCTTACCCAAGATCTGCTCTTTCCAAAATAACACCTGTTGTCACAGCCCTCCTAACGTGGTACAGGCGACAGTTCCACCAGCACAGGCACGCATCACTCCCGTAAGCGCTTAAAGAGACGTCGTAACGACGGGCATCGTGATGCCATCGTCGGAACTGACCACTGCGTGCTGCTGTTGCTGCTGGTGATGGTGATGATGGTGGTGGTGGTGCATCTGGTGATGCAACTGCTGCCCCGTCGACACCCCGCTCCCTTGCGCTGGACTGCCTGTCGCTGAGGGGGTGACCTTGGCCTCCTTTTTCATCCTCTGCTTGAGGTGCACCTTGGCGTGTCGCTTCTTCTCGTCGGACCGCGCAAACTTGCGTCCACAGACGTCGCAGGAGAACGGCTTCTCTCCTGTGTGTGTCCGGATGTGAGTCGTGAGGTGGTCACTCCGGCTGAACGACCGCATGCAGATTCGGCATTGGAAAGGCTTCTGGCCTGTGTGGATACGGATATGCCTCGTGAGCTCGTCCGACCGGGAGAACCTCCGATCACAGTTCTCAACGGGGCAAGCATAGGGACGCTCGTGGACAGGAGTCTTGCTAGGCCTGTTGGGGTACTTTCTAGGCTTGACGGGCACCAGCTTGAGGGGCATGGGGGACTGTTGGTATACCTGGGACAGGATCTCGTGACCTTTACTCGTAGAGGGGTTGTACTCTGCGAGCTGCACCGCGGACGTTGCGCCAGAAAACGATGGTTGTTGCTGTTGTTGGACGTCTCCCCCCGAGCACACGCTAAAAGGTTCTTGTTTGGGGACTATCCCCGAGGGTCCTGCCACCGAGAGGTTCGACGATGAACCTCCCGTATACTCGGACACAGTCTGAGGGTCTAGCCACTGGTATTTGGGAGTGGGCGCAACTAGGCCTTGTTGTCTGTAGATACTTTCTTCACACGAATACTGTTGCTGCTTGAGAGCAGCACAGTCCAGGCCTAGAGCCAGTAGTTGCTCCTGAGAGCGGGGATCCTCGTAGTGAGGAGTCGCAGGGCTAGGGGTGGCTGATGGAGGGTACTGCTGAGGGGATGGGGCGGACTGCTGAGAGGACGACTGCAGCAGCCCAAACATGGGCTGGAATAGAGTCTTGTCGGGACTGGGGAGCAGCCAGGGGTTGGGGGACCCTGACGAGCCACCTCCAGCAGGGCTCGACCCAGATGTGGTGAATACCCCCCGGTAGCTGATCTTGTCGGCGCCAGGGGGCGGCTGCTGGTGGTGGGGGTACATGACGACGCTACTGGTATCGCTTGAGTCGTCAGCGCCAGGACTGCTGCACAGGCTGGGCTCGGGCTTGCAGACGCTTAGGGGACGCTGGGTGTCGTGATTTGGACTGGGGTGACCGCTGCCCGTGGGATCGAGGGAGAGTTCGTCCGGGTCAAGAGAGCCTGGAACAAAACATAAATACTTCAGATGGGAGACTACTCCTGGGTGGAGGCAACCCTGCAACACAACACGCAACAGGTCATATATGGAGGCAACACTGGAACACAATACGCAATAAGAGGACTCCCGTTGTCGAGGGCTTAGGCTAGGGTCACACAAATATATTTTTTTCATGGCCCAGAAATTGATGGGATTATCATGAACATCCACACATATGGATAATGGAAACACGATCACAGCCAACCTAATTGTCCGTATTTAAAAAACAACACAAAATCCATACAAGCGTTATTTTCACGTCCGTGCATTACAATACCTAGAATGTTTGAACGAAATTGATGAGTTTGATTGATAAGGTTTGTCTATCTGTTACATTTGTAAAATACCTAGTTCTAATAAAATAGAGGCACAATTCCATAATTAATGAAAGATTTACTAAAGGAAAATTTCGCGTTCTTAAGGATAATTATTTCCTCCTCTTCCAGCCATTTTTCCCAACTATGAACCTTCCATTCTGTTTTAATTTTATTTACCATTTATTTGTATTCCATTTTACTTAGAGCATAAATAATATTAAAACTTCACCATCTTCATTTTACTTAGAGCATAAATAATATTAAAACTTCACCATCTTTAAAAATCAAATGGCACAGGTATCTATATTGGTCAGTAACTGAACAAAGGATAGTAGGCCCTAATTCCGGAAATGCACGCGCGTGGAGGTCAGCTCTGCATGACCACCCAAACGGGTACGATATTCGAATCTGAAAGGTAGCACTGTTGTCTTCATATTGTGGGTAGCCTTGAGACACAGAACAACACTTTCCCCGGACGGGAAATTCCCGACCGGTTGCGTTACACATTATATTACAGTTCAAACAAATTATGACTACTAGAACAATTTTTATAGTGTGTCAACATTAGAACTGTGAGACATATTAAAAATAAAAATCCATAAAATGTGCACTTATTTGAAGAGAACGAATGCAGTGTTCTGATATTTCAATCCTTAATGTTCCTCTTTCAGGTTTATTTATCCTAAGGACACCAACACTACACACTTTAACAAACGATTTACAATAAAGTAATAATAATGCTTTCAATTATCTTCTCACACCCACGTATCGACTACAGCACTTAGTGGTCGGAATATATGACAAATGCGTACCATGATATTAATGGCGTAAACCCAAGAAATAGCAACTATTGCATACAGTTGTTTATTTTTCTACCCGAGTTGGCCTTAAATGAAATTACATGATGTAAGCTCACACCACTTCCTATCCCAACCAAACCAACTTGTTACCACACCCAAGTGTAAAAATTATATTATGTCACAAATAGGGACTAGAAAGCTCAAATTGTTGCTTAAAATAATTATTATAAAACCTAACTTTCAAATCTTCCATAATTTTACAGCTAGGCCCTATATAATTATGGTTCATACCCAACCTAACTTAACCTAACCTTTCAGATGCTAATAAATTAAAATTACAAACTATACTGATTACACAAATGACCTCTACCTGTGTCGCCCACCTGCTTAACCCTTTGGGTGCAATTGTTGGGGTACTCAATTGTCAGGACATCAGTGGTCGAATGCCTCACTAACGTGAAACGTCACGTTTTCTGTATACCAGATCGGTCGATACTTCAATGTTAGACTCAAACGAATACACCCCGTACCCCTAGGCTTCGACAATTTTTACGTGAAAAAAGTATCTCTCTGGTCAATGTTGGCGTAACTTCACGATGACAATAGTTACTTCATTGCGTACATTAAACAAGTTATGGACTAACTAGGGGTTACGCCCCACAGGGGCTAAGGCTTTAAGTAACGTACCGCAGAGGAAATAAGCAGCTTGTGACCACAATCGAGTCGACCAGAAGTGTGCCTTTTCCATGTCCAGATATAAAAATTGCTCTCAACTCCATGAACCTCACTAGAGCGTGGTGAAGACTTTACTGAGCAGGGCAAGGCACCGGTGTTAGGTACAACATGACCCCAGCAACGATAAGGGCAGTGTGGTTGGTAGCTTTGTACTACTTTAAACTGCAGCTGTGGAACGTTGAGAAGGGATGTAGCTTTGTACTACTTTAAACTGCAGCTGTGGAACGTTGAGAAGGGATGTAGCCTTGTACTACTTTATACTGCAGGTTTGACACGTTGAGAAGGGATGTAATCTTGTACTACTTTATACTGCAGCTTTGACACGTTGAGAAGGGATGTAGCCCTGTACTACTTTATACTGCAGCTTTGACACGTTGAGAAGGGATGTAGCCCTGTACTACTTTAAACTGCAGCTGTGGAACGTTGAGAAGGGATGTAGCCTTGTACTACTTTAAACTGCAGCTGTGGCACGTTGAGAAGGGATGTAGCCCTGTACTACTTTATACTGCAGCTTTGACACGTTGAGAAGGGATGTAGCCCTGTACTACTTTAAACTGCAGCTGTGGAACGTTGAGAAGGGATGTAGCCTTGTACTACTTTATATTGCAGCTTTGACACGTTGAGATGGGATATAATCTTGTACTACTTTATACTGCAGCTTTGACACGTTGAGATGGGATGTAATCTTGTACTACTTTATACTGCAGATTTGACACGTTTAGAAGGGATGTAATCTTGTACTACTTTATACTGAAGCTTTGACACGTTGAGATGGGATGTAGCCCTGTACTACTTTATACTGCAGCTGTGACACGTTGAGAAGGGATGTAATCTTGTACTACTTTATACTGCAGCTGTGACACGTTGAGGAGGGATTGTACACTTGTACCACTTTATATTGCAGCTTTGACACGTTGAGAAGGGATGTAATCTTGTACTACTTTATACTGCAGCTTTGACACGTTGAGAAGGGATGTAATCTTGTACTACTTTATACTGCAGCTGTGGCACGTTGAGAAGGGATGTAATCTTGTATTACTTTATACTGCAGCTTTGACACGTTGAGAAGAGATGTAATCTTGTACCACTTTATACTGCAGCTTTGACACATTTAGAAGGGCTGTAATCTTGTGCTACTTTATACTGCAGCTTTGACACGTTTAGAAGGGCTGTAATTTTGTACTACTTTATACTGCAGCTTTGACACGTTGAGAAGGGATTGTAAACTCTTTTTACAAGTATACTGCAACTAATTAACGTTGAGATGTACGCAGTATAAATGTCTAACATATCAGTATTACTCTCAAGCTGTCAGGTATCCATTGAAGTCTACCACGCTGTGGCGCCGGTCCTAGCTCGCCCACACAAGCAACTGTTGACTTTTTTATTATTGAATTATTGTTGGTGGCAGCTGGGAATGGAACCTGACACCGGGGCAAGAGGTCAGCACAGATTCCTAGCACCCCCTCCCCCACACCATTTTACCCCGTCCAAAACACGTACGCAGCACCATTTTCTTTTATCTGAACTTTTTATTATAATGTTGAATTAACACTTCTTAGAAATTCTACTCAAAATTGTTAGTAATTTAGTTGCTAATTCGTGACTACTTGGTTATAGCTACCGTAATATCAACTTTCTAACACAAATAATTAAGAGAACAGCAAGTAGTAATATCATTAATTCATCAAACTGCCCTGCTATCATTGTTTTATCTATTAAACCTGTTACCATTTAGTTACAAATCAACCTTGTGACGAATAATTTACATATTAGCCCTGCTACCGTTAATTTACTAGCCATCCCCATGACCATCACCAGCCCGGTCTGTGGTCATTAATATATCAACCATCTTTACAACTATTAATTCTCACATCAGCTATGCGAAAATTAATTTACTAATCATAACTGAGACAGACAATTTACCAAATATCCCTACAGCCATTAATCTACCACCAACCAGCCATGCAACTATTTATTTACCAACCAACCTTGCAACCATTATTTCCTCAAACAGCACTAAGATCATTAACTTACCAACTAGCCCGCAAAACATTCATTTACCCATCAGCTTTGTAGGCATTAAATGACCACCCATACCCAGAACTTTTATCCACCGACAAGCTCTGAGACAATTATTTATTTAACAACTAGTCCCGCAAGACTACATTCCCAGTACAGGATACAGCTCTAGTACATAATACAGCCCAGTACAGGATACAGCTCTAGTACATGCTACAGCCCCCAGTACCAATTAGACCACCAGAGAAATATACTATTGGTGTGTATCGAGGTCATTATGCTGTGAGATGCAGATCTAGGTCTTGTTACTCACGAGAAGGTCCTCCAATATTAGACACGGCGCGGCGAGCAGATTCTGGATCACCCGGGACTACAGAGGGTCCAGTGAGGACTTAGAAACTTGCTACTGACTGATCATCGGGGAATACAGAGGGTCCAGTGAGAACTTAGAAACTTGCTACTGAACTGATCATTGGGGACTACAGAGGGTCCAGTGAGAACTTAGAAACTTGCTACTGACTGATCATCGGGGACTACAGATGGTCCAGTGAGGACTTAGAAACTTGCTACTGACTGATCATCGGGGACTACAGATGGTCCAGTGAGGACTTAGAAACTTGCTACTGACTGATCATCGGGGACTACAGAGGGTCCAGTGAGAACTTAGAAACTTGCTATTGACTGATCATCGGGGACAACAGATGGTCCAGTGAGGACTTAGAAACTTGCTATTGACTGATCATCGAGAACTAGCTGTGTAAGTGTAAAGACATTTCCTCTTTGAAAAATTTGTCAAATAATTTTTTTAGGAAAATTTATGGTTTAAGAAAAACTCAGTTTCAGAAAATTTTCTATCATATATATTTCAAAATATTAAAATACTTATTTTCTTCTGGATGGTTATGTGGGTTAGTGAAATACTCAAAGAATAATTTGATAAATTATGTAAATACAAATTTACAAAACCAATATTTAAAATGATAAAAAAAACATAGTTTCTCAAGTTGCCTACTTTAGTTGTGAAGCTGTATATTGGGCTACATCAATGGCGCAGAAAGGATCGATTGGCACGCTTTGAATATTATTTAAAGGCTATTTTTATGGCATAATAAACAAGTGCTGAAAGGGCAGCAAGAAAATGTTTGTAGCAATTAAAAAAAGTGTGTTAACGTTGTTGAAGTTAATTTCTTGCAAATCAAAGTTTACTTATAATCTATATACAATGCATTGTAATATTTGTGCGAGCTATACTTATGTAGTTACGCTATACGATTAAAAAGAAAAGGAAAATAGAGCCATGCAAAACACTAATACTTGTATATTTCATGTTTAAATCAGAACTACCAATAATCAAGGGAATAGCAACTAACATTTTTAATATTGATAAAAAAACACTAACATATTTTTTACAACTAGAAAATAATAACGTTATAGCTAAAGTCTAGGTGGTGCTCAAATATAGTTGCAAATATAGTCACTAAAACTTTTTATTTGGCTTTCAACATAATTATATGAACCAAATTAGTGAGAAGACGAGATTATTTTCTTGATTGCGTCATTACTGTTTGCAATTTTACTTTCTCTGCAGATATGTGCAGATCTTAGGGGATTCCCAACAATGGTCGGAGGAGCTCAAGATCTCCAGATGCCACTTGACTAAATTAATAAGTAATAACATATTATTTTCTTCGGTAAGCGCACGGTCTGAGACCTCAATCTTGCAATAAAATGGACTGCCGATTACGGGAAGATAAGCGTTCGAGTCCAGGTTGGATGTACTGAAGGTTTTTTCTTTATTGTTTACCACTATCCCTCAATAAAAATTTGAGTACATTTCCTAGAAATTCAAACTTACTCATTCCTATCACACTAGGTAAGACGTGGTGCTAAGGAAGTGTGAAAAATACATGTGTGTGGGCAATTTACTTGAAATAATTTTTTAATTAAGTTACCAAAATTATCAATACATTTACTGTCCCATTGACGTTAGTATTAAAAAAATGACTTAAGTACACACTTTAAACACAGGATTGTGTCAGCATAATGAATTAAAAACAAATTTATACTAGAATACCAATGATTGGCCTATCTGATACCGGCAGAATTCACAATGGGACAGAAGCGTGTTCGATTAAAATCTTTCAAGGTTTGAGACTTGAGATCAAATCCCAGACGGGTTCACTAAAGTTATTTTCCAGCCTTCCTCCAGTCAAATCGTGTTGGGTTTCCTTTTAGTAATCTTTATAATCTCCAGCCTTGTCGTAAGTAACACATTTTAAGCATATCAATACAAAAATAAATACAATATGCAAATAGAACGCGCTCCTTTGTCCAGTAGTCAGCCATCTTGACCACTCAGCCACGGAGAACACATATTAACTCAGTGGAAGTCCTTATTTGATGGATTAAACGATCAATTCCATTAAGTGCAAACACATTATTTAAGGAAAACTCTTATCTCACTAGGGTGAAACAATAGTTTCTATTTTGTTATCTTTTAGTTTTATCGAAGAAATAGCCTCGCATTGTTTTTTTCTATTTTACCTCTTCCCCTCTCACCCTCTTTCTACAGATACTCGACGAGACACCATATTATTCTCATCTTCCCGCCATGATAAGATATTAGAGATAGTAGCCTTTGCTAACTTTGATAAGAGCAAATGGGTTCATCACCGCAAGCTGTCGCACGGAAAGAAACTCAAATGACAGTTTATAAAGATACCAAGATTACATTTAGAGTGATTGACTTAAGAAATACTTTATAATTGGTAAGAGTACTTTTGTATATATTTTCATTTATTTTACATATACAGTTAATTGATTGTCTCTGTTTGGATACATCAAATTAAAAGTGGGCTTCAAAATAATAATGGTAACATTTCTCAAATGATTCTTCCTCCTCATTCTCGTAAGCTAAATAAGCCAAGTGGCTAGCACTAGGGTATAATAATATGCATCTGAGACTGCTCATTCCACACAAAAAAAAAGTAATATACTTTATTTCAAGTAATCTTGTTTGCGAATAAAAATAAAGTGTTGATTAGTTTGTCTTAAACAAGTTCGCCCATTAGCCTGTCACTCACGAGATTTGAAATCATCTAGACACATTCTGTCAGTAGTACTCGAGTGCTGGGGAAAACTCGTGGACATGAAAACACAAAACATGACTCGCTGGGACCAAATGACTTCAAAAGTAGAAACTGTCTGGTACTAGAATAATCTAGCAGAAATTCATAAGCGGCAGAAACCAAGTGGGCTTAAAACTTTGCTGGGTGGATATGTCTACCAATAGGAGAACAAGCAGGCGAGTAGAAAAATACAAATGCCAATACAATTTGTGTTCGGTTGTGACCCCCCCTAATAAACTCGATCATTATATTCTCAGAGATTCGTTCTATGCTCCTACACCAGTTACATTTCGTTTCCAGGCATTAAGGACTAAATAGTAAGCCAAAATATGTAGATTTTTGTACTTTTCAAATTGGAGAAAAAACTTTAAAACTATTTTTACAAGACTAATAAATGTATAAGGTCATAGAAAAGAGAATTGTGTTCATTCCAGAAAACGCCAAACACCGTTAAATTTTAGTCAACCCTTAATAAGTGCAACATCTGATTGGTAATCTAAACTGCTTGGACAGCCCCATTCCCCTTAAGGCGGGATGATAGGAGACGCAAGGAAAGGTCAATGTTTTTGTAGCAAACTTTTTTTGGCTTAAATAAACCCATAGAGTTTCATTTACATTCACATTATGATAACAACCGAACATCTGTCATGAGTATAGCAAGATTAAATGAAAATATTTTTAAATGAATATAAAAAGTTGCCATTAAATTCCATTACACATTTGACAGATATCCAAGAACTCTTGATATTACTATATGAAGAAAATTAAACTTATTTCTATTAGATAATCATTTGATATTTTTTGACCAAAACATATTTTACACATAGAGTAGGGCACAAAGTGTTGACAAATTTAACAACACTATATTCGTAATATTTAACTATTAAATGCTTCAAATTAAACTTAAATAACAACAAAGGTTTGAGCATTTTCTATATACCCTTGAATTGTTCATTTTTTTTAAAAGATCATAAAATGGCTACATTATATGCCATACTTTGTTGTATGCTCTTCTCGAATCATGACATGACTTTGGGCAATGTCTCTTATTATTATTATTATTGTTATTATTTAGCACCGCGTCTTACTAACCGTTCGGGTTATACGCTTAAAGTACTAATTACGATAATGGATTAGGAATTGGGAAGGTTGAATTAGATGAAGTGAACCCGCATTTGCGTGGAGGGAGAGTGGAAAACCATTTAGGAAAAACCACTCCCAGTTCACCCGACCGAGATTCGAACCTTGATCTCCCCGTCCTCGGCAGTCGAGCTCAACAAATGTCTCTTGTTGAATTGCTTCGGCCTCCAGCACAATTATTTAACTTCTTGAATTGTTCTTGAGCGAGTCGCGTTAACATGACTCTTTAACATACCCCACAAGAAAAAGTCCAGGTCTGTTAAGTCTGGTGAACGTGGTGGCCATGCGATGCACTTCCATCGATGTACAACTTTTCTGACACCTGAATTGCAACGTAAGGGAATGGATACCAACAACATGGGGTCCCAGAAAGGTGGGCCAATAATCCATACAGCCCGAACATCGGCCTACTCTGACCGACTACCCTCCGGGCGGCCACCCAACCCCATCACAACCCAGGCGGCTGGCACAAACTTTTCCTTTAGGGGCATGTTAAGGAACCGTGTATACGCGACTCACCCAAGAACAATTCAGTAACTTAAAGTAATTCAACAAGAGACATTACACAAATGCATGTCAAGATTTAAGAAGCACATACAACAATGTATTGCACATAATGGTGGCCAGCCTAAGGACATTGTTTAAAAAAACAAAACAAGACTGTGTAGAAAATGTCAATCTTTTGTTGTTATTTTAAGTTTGATTTGAGGCATTTAGTAGTTAAAATAGTAAATATATAGTGTTATTAAATGTGTCAACACTTTTTGCCCCAACCTGTATAAAAACTGCATACACTTTTTTTTCGCATCCTACCTTAAGCTCATTTCACAATAAAAAAATTATTGATTTTTTTTTTAACAAATGTATGTTTAATCATAAGCAATAAATGGCGATTCAATGATTTCAAATCATTAAAGTTAACGAGGTTATAGGTTATACGGGTGTCAAAATTTCTATTTTTATCATGTGCCATTGTTAAGGTAAAGTAATTAATATATGGGGTTGAAATTTAGTATAACTAGACATGCATCCAAGACTTAAGCAAATAATATGTATAAAACGTATCATCCAAACGGGCGATAAGACGCGGAGCTAAAAAAAAATATTAACGTTATGTTAAATATTTTTTTAAATGTACAAGCAGTTTAAAAGTGTTAAAATTACATCATTTTTAATCATACGTAGGCCTATACATATAGGCCTACGTATGATTATATATATATATACTGTTCACTTTATACTCTTATAATTTGATTTTATCACATTTTCCAATACACAATGTCGTTATTTAAAATTAATTTGTGTTTTAACCGAGCTCTATCCGTTAATTTTATTAATGTGTCCAAATTTATCATTGAAAAAATATATTTTAAATGTATATTTCTCGAAATTTCTTGTTTTGACTTTACCGATTGTTGAGACAACACCGACTAGCAGGCCGAGGCAAAGGATCAGATAATCTCAACAAATGACACACCCAGGTAAAAGCGGACGCCGGCTGGTCGGTGTTGCTGGAATGGGCTGAAACATTGTTACTTGCTATCTTTTCATAGATTACACCCCACCCACAAATAATTATGTTAAACTCCTTGCCAAGATGTCATCGAATTAAACAATCTTAGTAATTCTCACTGTCGAATGTCCTTAAATACTTCTGTGTCAACCAGGGTCGTAGGCCTACTTATGGACTAAAGGACTTTTTTTTATGGAGACGGGAGAGGTCCAACCTCTCCTTATTCTTTCAATAATATATATTGTGTATTCCTGCCCAAAATCTTGCCTAGTAGTTATTTAAGTCTTTTACAATTCATAGCACATACAGCCTCAATTATCATGTTTAAAATAAATTTAAATTACATCAAAAGAGGCTCAACATTAACACTTCCTTGTCATCTCCTATTTGGAACCTCACCACAAGACCCCCCCGAACTAAATTTAAGGGCATGGTTAATATCGTCCACAAAGGAACTCATAAGACAGGTGTTTGATCCCCGTCAGAATTCAATAGGTCATGGTTTATTTACGACAACTAATATGGTTTCTTGATTCTCAATTATTGAGATTAATTTTCACGCCCACATTAGTGAACACGTGAGTTACGGTGTCAACCACATCTGTTTCTACCATACTTCCCCCTAAGCCTTGTTAGTGCAATATGGTACTACCATGCTGGTGGAGGAACAAGTGGAGCTTAAGCCCCTGTTACCCTCGTGAGACACTGATACAAGGGTTGGTTCACCCCTCTGCCCTCCTCCTGGATCGATGTTCACAGACAGGCTGGAGGTCAATCACCCTGCCTGACCCTTTACTCATCCTGTGACCTAGGACAAGGCAGTCTCGGGTTGTGTGACAAGAGGGTGTCCCAGGTCAAGGTCACCATAAGCACCCTTCAACTTACAAGAGTGTTCTAAATCCCTCACTTCTTTGTATTTAGTTTACAAACTGATTTTTTTTAACGAACCTGCATTGGTAGCCACATAAAAAGTCTCACAAAGAAAAGGAAACATATTGGTATCCCTGTGATCTAACATCTAACGCATCAGGATCGCAATTAACTGGATTATAAGTAACGGCAGGGGAGATAGTTGGGTAGTGATTCAAGTTCAATTTAAATTTATGTATTTTATTATGGGCATAACATGCCAGTGTTTAGTTACGGATTAATTTCCGTACATTTCTTTTGTTTTGTAAAAATGACCCATGATTAAAAAAAAGTACAAATCTAATTCAAGGAGTGATGGGATAACCGGAGGGAAGGAGAGGCCTGGGAGGGGGGTATCCAATGTTCAAAATTTGCTGGAAGATCACTTCAAATAACTTGTAGCGAGGTATAATTTACAAAAATTCAGGCAAGGGCCACCCCAAATATCTTTTAAGAGTATTCTATTATCAAAAATTCGCCTAAAGTCCCTAGCTCCCCTTTAGCTTTGGGGTCAAAGCCACTTAAAGCCCTTTTTATTTGTAAAGCTAATGCACCCTCTCCCTCTCCCCTTAAAACGAATAAGGTTTCGCCCCCACTGAAGTTAAGAAGTTCAAGGAAACGGGGACCCACGCTTTTCCCCTGGTACTGGGCCTGGTTTGAGAACCTTGTGGGTCTGAGTAACGTGGAGATCATGGTTTGATTCCTGGCTGGGTGCACTAGGAGGTGGATTCCCCCATGTGATTTACTACTATGGTTTTACCATCCTGTATCCCCCCCCCCCACCCTAATGTGGGTACACTTCCTTATCCTTACTATTGTTATTAATTTGTTCTTAACTTTGTTGTCAAACATAGCAATATAAAATAATAATAAAAAATTTTGTTTGACATATAAGATAGCCGATCACAGATTTAGATGGGTTGTCATTCAACGGGTCATAATAGCTTCCTATTCTCTCAATCTAATAATGAATAAGTAAGAACACAACTGCCAAAAGGCATATTAGCTAATTAATTTATTAGCTCTTTAGCTCACTAACCCTCATCTCCCTGATCGCTAACAGCCCTTATACATTGTGAGAAAAAAATCCAACTCATGTTTTAAATTTTTTAACCTAAAAAAAGTGATCACATAGGTCTAATCAAGACCTTTAGGAACTTAAAAATGCCCAATATAAAAAAAAAAGATTTATGTTAGTATTAGTTCACGGCTTTATAAAATTATCAAATCAAAATATCCATCTTATCTTTGTTTGGAGCTGATAGAATCATATGATTACATACATAACCATAAAACAGGAACAATAGCTTCTCTACAAGTATCCGAGAACCGAACCTAAGCACTTTGAAAAATCCTTCAAATTCCGGCTAGGGTTTGACTACTAGGAAATGTCTACCAACAAAAAAGTTCATACTATTAAATTAGTGTATACTTTCAGAATAAAGTGAAAGGATCATTTTCTGAGCAATCAAATTTTTCTTTTTAATTGAACTTTCATTCTGCACACTAACATAACAATCGAACTAAGTTTTCAATTTTAAAATTCACTCTTTTTATTACTCAATCTATTGTAATTTAAGTAATGTAAGTTCCACCCAATTTTGATAGGAAGGGCCTACTAGATATAAGACTGCCTTTATATACTAGGAGACTCCAAGGAAATTGGTTTCATTAAATCAATTTCATGTGAAACTACAATCGATTTCCCGAGGGGTTACATACAGCGCTTGTGAAATGTTTCAGAAACTGAGATGAAATAGCACCTCTAAGGTCGTGATAATATCTTGCAAGGAACTACTACTTTTGCTGTTGCTAATGATGTTATCCCCACGTAAAGACACAATGGTTTATATTATACATTATTTGATGAGCTGTGCGCTGACGAAAATAAATTCTTGAACTATCAGTTATCAGAGTTATCAGACCAGTGTATCGATGTATCGCGAGTAAGTTTGAAAATGTCCGTAATTATTTATTTGTGAATATATGTGATGGCATTGAATGTAAAACCATCCTGTTGTTGATAAACAATTTCTTAAGAGAAACGTAAAACCATTTAAACGAATATTAAACACAGGCTTCAAATCATTGTAATTACAGTACTGTCCGTATGTAAGCGACCACAATTCAATTAATTTAAAACCCGCTTCAGTGGCCGCGTGGTCTAACGCGCTAATCTCGCGTTGTACTAGACTGCCAAAGACAGAGATCGGGTTTCGATCCCGGTCGGGTGCACTGAGGGTGATTTTTCTAACTGGTTCACCACTCTACTTCCATACAAATGTGGGTGCATTTCCTCTCAATTAAGCCTTCCTAATCCCTAGCCCATTAGTATAATTAGTACATAGGCATATAGCCTGAACAGGTAGTGAGAAGCGGCGCTAGAAAAATAAATAAAAAGTTGAAAAATGACACTTGGACACTGGAATCGAACCCGGGACCTTTGGGTTGGGGTGCCAATGCTGTATCACTGATCCAATCAGGATTCATTCCGTGCTCAGGGTTGGCGTGCTAAGTCAAAGGTCCCAAGTTCATTTCCCGTGTCCAGATGTCGTTTTTCAACTAATATTTAAATCAATTAATTTTTTTTTAGCGAATACCGACTATTAATAGCTTTGTAATCTACACAAGTAGTGAGTGCAGGATCATTTTACAAACATTGATATAGCAAAAATAGACAACTATTGTCTAACACTTTAGAAGCAGTATTTATTATATCAGTAGAAAATAGAAGCTGATGTTTTAAGTAGACTGATTAGCAACCGCTTCAATGTCCGATTGGTATAAGGCGTCACTCTCACAAAAGATTGCCCTGCTGAATACGGGGAGATTGGGGTTCAAATCCCGAACGGGTCTACTGAGGGTGGTTTTTCCTAAAAGGTTTCTCACTCTCCCTCCACGCAACTGCAAGTAGATTAACTCTAAAAAGTTTCCTTCCTCATCCGCCATTGAGTAATAAATTAACATACATGTGCATAGCCTGAACAGGTATTAAGATGTGATGATAAAAAACAACACCACCTACTTATAAATTTATGTTAATGGCCGTCATATTTGTAAGTCCGGGCCTATTAGAAAGAGCCAGTCCCCTTCTGTTTTCAACTGTCACTTTTGATAGATATTGTCAATACCTAAAAATTACACCAATAGTCTATAATATAGACCAAACGTTTTCTTTAATGACAGCAAAATAAAAAAGAGTCTTTTCTAAAAGTTTCTTCCTACCAAAATCCTACTATAGCTCTCAAATTGTAAGACCTGCCCTGCCATACCATTAATTTAGTAGAGTATAAATAAATAAACACAGACCAGAGAGTACACGGTTTGTTTCTTGTTGGTGACTCAACATGTAGGTATCAAGAGCGCGTGTTACGCCTGGTTCACAGTTTACTTTACAGTCCGCCGCTAATATTCGGCCGCCATTCATTGTGATAATTACCTCACATATTATAATGTTGGCTACTATTGGGACGAGATTAGTCACACGACTCGAGCTCACATGAGCCTGGCTAAATTAACACAGTTCCCCTTTGGAGGTGTTCCTGATCTATGTTGACAATTAGTAAAAAGCTCCAAAATCACAGTGTTATATTATTATTATTTTTATTAATAGTTAAACTTTTGTTTTTATTTTTAAGTTTGACAACATACTAAAACAAAGACAGTTTTTATGTATTATTATTGTTATTGTTATTAGCACCGTGTCTTACTACCCGTTCGGGTTGTACACACTTACGCTAATGTGTAATGGTAGGGTGATTGTGAGATGAAATGGAAGGACCTACAGTTTAACGTGGAATCCGAACCACGGTGGGGGCCTAGCATTCTCTACACTCACAAGTTGTGAAGTTTTTATGTACCCCGTGTATTATATCCATCCACTCTATCCCCACATTTACACCAATGGGGCATAGTGGATGAAGAACAAATTTGAGGAAATGTATGAGCATTCAAGTGGAGGGATAGTGAAAAACCGTTAAGAGAAAACCACCCTAAATACACGCAGTAGGAATTCGAACCCTGATTTCCCCGTCACCGGCAAATCAGGCCTGATAAGTTTGACGCCTTTAGCCTGTGACCACAGATGAGGAGGACCATTAAGAATAAAATTCACTAACATTCTTCCAAAGAAAGGAATGGGAAAAGCTACAGTTAAATCTCTAATGTTGATAACTACCCCTAGGTACTTGCTCATGAAAAACTATCCCCAGTGCATCTAGCTAGAGTAATATACTCATTGAACTAATAAATCGTACATAAGACGATGTAGCCACTGCATAACTAGACTTCCAGAAGAGTGACCATCCCACTGAGCTATTATAAGCGCCACCAGCTTGTATGACAAGGTGTGATCAAACCACTGAGCTGTTATAAGCGCCACCAGCTTGTATGACAAGGTGTGAATCAAACCACTGAGCTGTTATAAGCGCCACCAGCTTGTATGACAAGGTATGAGCAAACCATTGAGCTGTTATAAGCGCCACTAGCTTGTATGACAAGGTGTGATCAAACCACTGAACTACTGTCAGCTTCGTCAGCCCCCAGTACATGACAAGTATTATTAGCCGACCGGTGTTAAACTGTTTGACCTTAATTAGGACATCGCAGCCCAAAGTGACTTTTTTTTCTTGTTACTTCAGGTTAAGCAAGGACAATGAGAAGAATGCACCGCATAGAAAGTGACTGAAGAAACAATTACAGAACAAAAAGACATTTTGTGTCTATGACAGTCAGGTTCTAGGACAACTTGTCTCGGGTATAGTCTGCACAAGTAAAGGCTGATACCAGTCAGTCTCGGCCCTATACAACATCTAACTAAACCACGCAGGATTACCGCTCACAACTGTGTCTCATATTTTTAAAATTATTTGGTTTGAATCTCATTTAGCCTTCTCTTCTGACGTAAGCAAGCGGGATATAGGTGACCAAGTTCACGAGAAGCGAAGTACCTGCGACTTACCCTTGTTACATGAGGCTAGTTATACTTCATTCACGGTAGGAGTTTACCTCTGAAAGGTCTTTTTTCCTACCAATATCCTACTATATAATAGCTTTCTGGTAGGGAAAAAGGCCTTTCAGAGGTAAACTCCTACCGTGAACGAACTATAATTAATATATTAGGTGACCTGGTGGTCTAGGGGTAAGGTGTCGGACTTCTGTGCTGGCGGCCGGGGTTCGATCCTCGGTCCCGGCACAGATTTATCTGATTACCAAACCCTTCCTTCACCTCTGACAAGACATCTTGTGAATGTGAGGAATGCCAGGCCTCCACCGTGGTTCGGATTCCACGTTAAACTGTAGGTCCTCCATTTCATCTCGCAATCACCCTACCATTACACATTAGCGTAAGTGTGTATAACCCGANTTAAACTGTAGGTCCTCCATTTCATCTCACAATCACCCTACCATTACACATTAGCGTAAGTGCGTATAACCCGAACGGGTAGTAAGACGCGGTGCTAATAATAATAATAATAATAATATATTATATAGGAGTATATATTTCTTAACACCACGTCTTACTACCCATTCGGATTATACGCTTATGTATTAATTACGCCGATGGCTTTAGTGATTAGAAAATATATTTAAAGGAAATGTACCCAAATTTTCTTGGAAATAGAGAGTGTAAAACCATTTAGGAAAAACCACCCTCGGTACGCCCGACCAAGATTCTAACCTCTATCTCCCCGTCATCGGAAGTCTAGTCTACTGCGAGAGTGGAGCGTTAGACCACGTGGGCACCGAAGTGGGCTAAAACAATAGAGCCTACAGTAAAATTATATAGCCATTGTTTATTAAAGTAAAAAGCACATATTTTAACCCAGTCCTAACACCAGGCGAACAGACTGGAGTGGACCAACACAAATACTCCATTTTGGGCATGTCTCGGAATCATGTACACCTGATGGAAAAGGGAATGGGGGAGGATCGATGAAGGGAATTTTACCCCTTTTCAGTAGGCTACATGTAGTTTGATATAAATAGTTTACATTCTAGTTCTATAACTATAGAGTTAAAAAAGGACCGAAGGACAATTTAGATGGTTTTTTTTAATTTTCTATGATTTGCTATCCCCTCTCCTCCCTCACCGCTTCTTACTATCCATTCGGGTTGTACGCATATGTTCTAATTACGCTAATGAGTTATGGATGAGGAAGTGTACCCACATTTGCGGGAAGGGATATTGGGAAACCATTTATGGGAAAACATCCTCAGTATACCCAACCAGGATCGAACCCCGATATCCCCATCTTGGTCAATCTAGTCTACTGCGAGAGTAGCACCTTATACCATGCGGCCACCAAAGCTCTTACCCTACTAAATGCATAGAGTTGTACTTTTGTGTGTCCTAAGAGTTGTTTATTTAGTTTAACGATCCATGAATTTCCGATTTGAAACTATAATTTTATTGAATCAATATTTATTAATATTTTAACTACAGAGGTGAAACCAAAAACTGTACACTGTTGGGCCAACTCTTAGGCTATAACACAACAACACAACAACAATCTAATGTGTATAGTTATAAAACATCTACACAACATTTGGTTGTGTGTGCATTATTATCTTGTGTGTTGTATTAATCTAACCAAGTAAAAATAAATTACTTCAAATTAACCTCACAAATTATTGGTTTGAAATGCTTGCCTATTTACGTTTCCTCTCTTCCCCTCCTAGAAAACTTCCCACGGGCGCCCATGCCTGGTGTAGATGAACCTATTTCTCTCAACCTGTAATCCTCCTCAAGCTCTCTGTCACTGTATAGTGTCTGATCGAGTCATTTACTGCAAGTGAATGGGGGTTACATTGCAGTGCAGGTCAAGATAAGCAATGTACTGGGTAGACATAACATTAGACACAACTATAAAAACAACAGAGGTAAGTCTGGCGAACAAGACGGAGAATTACTTATCGACCACGGCGTCTCACTCCCCGTCCAGACTATCCGCATATTTACACTAGTGGAGTAGAGGGGAGGTAAGTAGAATGAACAGGAAATGTACCCACAATTGCATATTAAAGGGAAAGTATAAAACTATTTAGGAAGAAAACACCCCCAGTGCACCCACACGGGATTCAAGCCCTGATCTACCTCAACATTATAAAAACAGAACAGATGAAGCAACGCCCTAGCCCAAGTGGCCACCGGTGTCGATATGATTTATTTTAACCTAATCTTATTAATAGTATATAGGCATAATAGGAATTTTCAGTCTTTAAAATCCATCTCATGCGTTAGCAACACATATGCGAGGTGTGGTGTGAAGTAGCCCAATATGTGATATGCATGTGTGAAGTAGCACTAGGTGCTATGGGACTGTGTGAAGTAGCCCAAGGTGTGATGTGAAGGTGTAAAGTAGCCCTAGTGCTATGTCAAGGTGAAGTACCCCTATTGTGGTGTTAATATGTGAACTAACTTAGTGTGATGCTAAAGTGTGAAGTAGCCTTTTGTGATGTGATGGTGTGAAATTGGCCTGAGTGTGAATTTTACCTAGGTGTGATGTGCAGGGTATTGAATTGGCCTAAATGTGATGGGCGAAGATGTAGAGTAACTTAAGGTGTGATATGAAATTACCTGAGGTGGAGTATAAAAGTGTGAAGTAAAATTATGTATTATGGGATGGTGTGAAGTAACCCCAGGTGCGATGTGGAGGTGTGAAGCAGCTATAGGTGTGCTGAATGAAGGTGGGAAGTAGACCCTAGGTGTGGTGGGAAGTAGCCCTAGATGTGGTAGGAGGTAGCCCCTAGGTGTGGTGTGAAGTAGCCCTAGATGTAGTGTGAAGTATGCCTCGATATGGTGTAAAGTAGTTCAAAGTGTGATATGAAGTAGTACTAAGTGTGGTGTAAAGTAGTTATAAGTGTGGTGTGATGTAGTTCTAAGTGTGGTGTGAAGTAATCCTAAGTGTGATATGAAGTAGTTCTAAGTGTAGTCTGAAGTAGTTCTAAGTGTGATGTGAAGTAGTCCTATTTGTGGTGTGAAGTAGTTCTAAGTGTGGTGTGAAGTAGTACTAAGTGTGGTGTGAAGTAATCCTAAGTGTGATATGAAGTAGTTCTAAGTGTAGTCTGAAGTAGTTCTAAGTGTGGTGTGAAGTAGTCCTATTTGTGGTGTGAAGTAGTCCTATTTGTGGTGTGAAGTAGTTCTATGTGTGGTGTGAAGTAGTTCTAAGTGTAATCTGAAGTAGTTCTAAGTGTGGTGTGAAGTAGTCCTATTTGTGGTGTGAAGGAGTTCTAAGTGTGGTGTGAAGTAGTACTAAGTGTAGTGTGAAGTAATCCTAAGTGTGGTGTGAAATAGTTCTAAGTGTGATGTGAAGTAGCCCTATCTGTGGTGTGAAGTAGCCCTATTTGTGGTGTGAAGTAGTCCTAGCTGTGATGAGAGGTGTGAAATAACTCGAGGTATGATGTGAACAGTAGTCAATGTGTAAACAAACATTCCCATGACGCAACCCGGCAATGGTCCGCGTCACAACCGAGAGATGACAGCGGGAACTAACCAAACTTAAAAAGAGGAGACTGACGTTTCATCCAAAATATAAACAATATTTTAAAAATTATTGATCCCGAATGTTTCTTTTTTATGTGTGTGTGTGTTGGTTTCACATCTTACTATTACTTCGGGCTATCCGTATATTTACACATATAATGAGGCAGTGACGAAGAAGTTAGAGTTGATAGGAAATGCACTCGCATTTACGTAAAGGAATAGTGATACACCATTTAGGAAACCCACCCTCATTACACCCGACTGGGATTTGAACATTGGCAGTCCAGACTATTTCGAGACTGATGCCCTAGACCGTATAACCACCAATGTAGGTTTGAGATAAAATACACAACTAAGGTTTAAATTAGTAAATAACATAGTCTATATTTAATGGTAATGCTAACACAAAAATTAAGGGAGGGATAAGGAGGGCTGTATAGATGAAGTGTACTCGCAATAGCGAAGGGGGGAAGGGGATGATATAACCACAGCAATAAACCTCACGTAAGTAGTGTATATATATATATATACACACACACATACACACACACACAAAAAACGCTTTTATATTCTTAAAAATGTTCAAAAAAATAAAACTGGGACTGATCGAAATGTCACTGCCTCAAAGATGAAAAAATAAATAAAAATGTTAATGCCCTCAGTAATTGAGCACGATGTATTTGATTTTGAATGTTGTTGAGCTGTCAGATTACTGCTAGGTTTGAATTAAACAATGCAAGGACAAACATAACTACACGTGTGACTCAGTGATGTCAACAGAACGAAGGGACGCCAGTGTTGCCAGATCATTTTGATGTAAAATAGGCCCTATGGACCACAGAGGAAATCTCAAGTTTTTTTAAGTTAAATATTAAACTTAGTAAAAATAATTAGATGTGAAAATTAAAAAAACAACGAAATGATTGTATAATTAGTCCGTAGGACGACATGGCAACACTGCCGTGCAGTGCGTTGGGGGACGGCGTTTGTCACCCTACCTGTGATCGGGGGCGGCTCCACTACCGTCGATGGGCCGAAGAAGGACGGGATGTCCCCGGAGGTGGTGACGGGGGTATTGAGATCACCGGGTTGAGCCGCCTCTTCTCCCTCGACGCCGACGGGGGTGGGCTCGGGGGTGGCCGGGCTGGCGCTCGCCGCCCCTCCTCCCCCTGGGGGCTCCTTGTAGAGCGTATCAAAGCTAAGCACGTTGAAATGTCCCGCCGCGGCGGCGTTTTCCGTCAGCAGGAAGGCGTGATGGTGATGGGGGTGGGACTGGTGGTGGTGGTGAGGCGTCAGGGCGTCCAGACCGCCGTCCATGATCATCGTGCCGCCTCCGACTCCGGCACTGGGGCTGGGGGAGGTGGTGACACCTGCGGAATAAACAACAGCTGCTGGGGTGTCACCTTCTGAAGGGGGCTCACCCAATGGGCTAGGGGGGGTGGACGCCGCCGTCAGCAGCCAGGGGGTGGGGATAAGGGGAAACCACAACACGCACCCGGTGGCCGTCAGCCTGACCTTGGGGATTACTCAAGGAACCAGGTGGACACTAACGCGGACACGAACTATCGCCCACGGAGGTTGGTCTCTCACTGAGGCGCGCGCGCCCCTCTCACGTCACTTTTATGAATGGGGAAAGCATCTGTCCCATATTTGGAAGTCTCCGTCAATTCCTGGCCGGCCAATAGGAACGCAGTCCTCCCCGTGATGCTTGCTATCCCCCCCCTCCTGGGCTTGTGACGTAGTCAGTCGGGTGACGTAACTCCCCACATTTAGCCGACCAGCCGCTAGAGTGAGTGGAGCACGCCGCCCGACTATGTTTTGTTTGGTTTCTGGCGCGGCACACGCCAAAGTATTAACAAGATATAATTACTATGTATATGTATATATATTTTGTATTTTATTTATAATCTACGTTAATCCATTAATGTGTGGACGCTATTATGACAGAATTCCCGATTTTATAAAAATTGACTACAGTGTCTATTAAAGGCTTTGAACTGTCGCTGTTGTTGATTTTTTTTACTGCAAACACAGTGATTTTCACATAAACAAAGTTAACATTGGCGATTTTTCGACTTAGTACAAGTTATTATTTATTATTAGATACTAAAGGATCTCACGAGTGAATACTTTAATAAAAACACAATCACCCATTTAACTATAGTTATTATTCATTTATTTGAGGGATTTAATGTGCACTTTATGAACCGAATAAATAAGCACACGACTTATAAATTAAACCTAAATATAGAACGGACAAGAAACTCTACTGAATGAGATAAGATGTTGGACTGTAGTTAAAATTGAATATTCTGTAAATATCCAAATGTGTGTCAAGTTTCAGTAGTTCTTTTACAAAGCAATTTCAAATTTCTCACTAAACCAGGGGCCATTATTCGAATTCCACGTACATTGGGGGAAGGGAAGTTTTTTACGTAGTTTATAATGTTTTCTCTTAAAGGTACACTAGCCCCATGGCTTCTTTGGTGCTGATTGACAGCTCACAGTTGACTTCTCACAGTCAAAATTTAGGTATATACCTAAATTTTGAATGTCAGAAGTGACAGCTACTAAACACATGTTTTTGAACATCATCTGGTTCGGCGTAGGAATACGTAATTCAGTCTGGTAACTTTTTAAAGCCGTCAACTGTGAGCTGAGAGCTGTCAGTCAGCACCATTCATATAAGTTAGTCACCCTAAGCACGTCACCCCTAAGCTTAGCCACAGAGCTACACTAAACATACGTTCCTGTACCCCTGGCGGCAAAAAGCGGAAGCTCGGCTTCGCTCGGTTCTCCAGGGGGGATAGAAGGCAAAGCTTGCCGAGGGTTTTCGTGACGTCACACGTAGTGTAATCACTCAGCGTTTAAAAAAATTCAAGGATCTGTTTCATAAAGCTACAAGACTACAATTTACAATAGAATTAACTAGAAATTTCTTAGAAATGAGAAAATTATGTTTCCTACAACTAAGAGTAAACTCTTGTAGTAGCATGTAGTACATTTTTACAATTATCTACAAGTATTTTTACAAGTAAGATCATAGTTTGATTTCATAAAACTACCTGCAGCTTACAAGAAAGCCTACTTATAAATCAATAAGTATTTTCTATAAGACTCGACACACAAGTAAAATAAATCTATAAGTGAAATTTTATTGGAAGATTTACTCAAGTATATTGCACTTACGAATCACCCTTGAAAACATTTTAAGTAACGTGTACTATTATATTTGAAATTTATGTTTATAGTGTAGACAAGGTGCAGTTAGGAGTACTACCACGTATGAACTGTTTTTAATTAGTTATTTGAGAATTAAGAAATCATCACTAGATATAGCTCATTATTGTTGTACAAAAATTAATCAGCCTTACCCTTAGTCCAGGAAAAAAATAGATTATGTAGAGCCTAAAAACCAAAGAAAATTCAGACAAAGTGCCTCAGTGTAAGCGTAAGAGAGCGGCGGATCGGATTGTATGTAGAGTTAATGAAAAATAAAATATTGATTCCATTAGTTTCTTAGTGCAGCTATGGTTTATCTTACCTATTTGTAAATACTAAGTTAAAATCAATTTTGTACACGATTAAAATAAGACGTAACTGCAAATAACTTGCGTAATTAAGAGGTTAATGCGTTTATAATGCTTTGGAGTAAGGTTGCCCTTGAGTTGCTAGTAATACTCAGGACTAATTGAAATTTTTTATGAGAGTGATTAATAATAATTGATTAGGGACGTCTTATTCATCCATGATAAAATTTATTAGATGATGCATATTTACAACTTTATAATTGCAATGCACTAATTATTATAGTGTACTTAACGTTTACCTCGAAAAGTATCATTCTTACTTTGATTGGTTCCGCTATGATGATGTATCTTGTAAGATAGGATGATAGGGTATTTTGTCAAGGAAGACTGCTGCCTTTCAGAACAAATGGATTGCACAGTCCGTTTAGGCTAGAAGGTAACAGGCTTGACTGATTACACTATGCCGGAGTTTGAACGGAGATTTCTTAACCATTATTTACGATACACATTTACATAAATTGATCTGATGAGATGCACTTTCATTCATCAAATATGTGAAAAGAAACTGTATATATATATATATATATATATATTATTTAGCACCGCGTCTTACTACCCATTCGGGTTATACGCTTAAGTACTAATTACGCTAATGCATTAGGAATTGAGAAGGTTAAATTTAGAGGAAGTGAACCTGAATTTGCGTAGAGGGAGAGTGGAAAACTAGTTAGGAAAAACCTGCCCCAGTTCGCCCGACCGAGATTCAAACTTCGATCTCCCCGTCGTCGGCACTCGAGCTCAATACGACTAGCGCGTTAGCTAACTACACCACCGAGGTGGGTTGTGTATTATTAGTCTGAAAGTAAACCTGATCAAGGAACGCTTGCAATTCTTATTATTTATTCTTATTACTCATTATTAAGTATTTATAATATAATAAAGGCTCCACAACACAATATCTGTCTCAAGCTATTTTGTGCTTTTATTTAGTTTCTATCTCTAGTTTTTCTTTTTAAAATTGACCACATCTCATACAAGCAAATATTTCCCAATGCATTTTAATATTGCTTATTAATATGTCTGAACCAAAAGAGGCTGAATAAAAACCCCATTAAAAAATTTTAAATAAATATTGAATAAAATGTATATTACGTGATTTGATTTCAAAAACTTTGGTGCAGCTATTTTCGACCAATTTCCTGGCTTTTCCCGTTCGAGTTCTACGATTATGTATTAACTGCGCTAATGGTTTTAGGGTTGAGGAAGGTTATATATTTAAAGGAAGTGTACCCACACTTGCGTGGGAGGAAAATGGAAATCTATTTAGGGAAAGCCACCCTCAATATACCCGACCAAGATTCTAACCTTGACCCCATCATCGGCAATTTAGTCTACTGCCAAAGTGACGCGGAAAAGATATTTTGTTATAGTAAAATGATGGACCTTGTAAGTAGATTCTTGGGTTTGTTGAAACCCTGTCGGAATAAAGAATAAGTTGTATTTTTCCGAGCTCTTATTTTGACGCCCCCGAGTAGTTTTTGCTTTGTTTGCCTAGGCACCTGTTGACGAGTGAGATGTGTACTATTATACGTCTCCCCTTACAAAGAATCGTTGATGATGAAAATAAAATAATAGATATCGGTTCTGCTGATCAAATGGTCTAAGGCGGGATTGTCAAACTTATGACCCTATACATGATTTTGTGTTTCTGCGAACCTTATGATGAGCCATCGTGCAATTCAACCCGATTTTTTTTAAACTTAGAAGAAATAAAACATTTAGGAATGTGATATTTGGTAATTTGGCATAATTTGGGAGGTTCTGGTAGGTGAGATTGGTATACTAAATCTGTACTCTTTCTTCAACACGGAAAAATCCCCAAAAATGTTTGAATTTTCAAATAGGTGTAATGTCTGACAGCACTTACGTGTGTTAAAAGTTGTTTTTTCAGATAAAATTGAGCTAAATATCTGAAATGTCTTGGCTTACAGACATATAGTTGTCAACAAATTACTTTGACATAAGATTTAAAGCCCAGCATTAACATCATTGTTGCAAATAAAAGATTTAAAAGATTTAGGTTAAAAAAAGGGTTAGGCTTATTGTTTTACATAAAGGGTTTACTGATTCATTTTTGTGAATATACCAAGCTGGAACTCAATTTACTTAAGCTAATGACAATACAGATTTTGTTGTTTTCGAAATGTGGCCTCTTCAGTGTTTTAAATTTTCCCTGTGGCCCAAATGAAACCAGTTTGACAGGCCTGGTCTAAGGCGGTATCACTCTCGCAATAGCCAGGCCTGCCGAAGATGGGGATATCGGAGTTCTAATCCTGATTGGGTGTACTGTGGGTGATTTTCCTAAATAATTTTACACTCTCCCTCAACACAAATATGGGTACACTTCCTCTTATTTCAATCTTCCTCACCATTGGTACATTAGCGTAACTCGATATATAATAATAATAATAATAATAATAACATAACCCGAACTGGTACTAAGATGTGGTGTTAAAAATAATAATAATAATAAAAGATGGTGTATCATTAGAAAAATAGGCCGTGTTTAGTATTTGATCAACGATTACAAATGTTAGTCACGGTAAAAATTAAAATAAACATATTTTCAGTATTTTATGTTGATGCAGTGCTTCTCAAACTTTTTCGGACCATCATTTCCTTAGTTCCACAAACATAAGCCTATCCAAAGTGCCCCCCTTCCCTTCTCTAAATAAAAATTTGGACACATTTATTTAAAATTAAAATTAAACTTTTCATTTTAATTAACTAAACAAAATTGATTAACTTTAATCAGTGAAACAAGCCTTTCAATGTTTGAGAGTTAAATAGCAAACCTCTTAAAAAAACACATTCAGTAACTACTTAACTATTCAGTTAATTCTTAATGCGCAGCCTAGGCTTCATTCCAAGGCCGTAGTCCAACAAGAGAAGGTTTTAACTCCCCTCGCCCTAAAAAAATGGGCAATTTAAAAATAAACTAAATCCGCATTATTTATAGTTCAAACATTCTGATGTTTAAGTACATTTTTGTTTTTAAGGCTCTCAACAAAAACTAAGTGCCATTAATACCTAAAGGTAATTCACAAGCCTTAATAAAATCCACCCAGTGTAGGATTAGTTTTAACTGACAGATGGTAGAATTTTTTTATATTACAAACATTGATTGAAAGTCACTAGTGTTAACGTATGTGGAAATAATTGTAATTTCCTTAGTATTATTAGACTATCAAATATCAATCAAAAGTGTGAAATAACGCTTCTAATAATACTGGCATAGTTGGCTAACGCGCTAGTCGTGTTGAGTTCGACTACTGAGGACGGGGAGATCGAGGTTCGAATCTCGATCGGGTGAACTGGGGGGAAGGGATTTCCTAAATGGTTTTCCACTCTCCCTCCACGCAATTGCAGGTTCACTTCCTTTAATTCAACCTTCCCAATTCCTAATCCCTTAGCGTAATTAGTACTTAAAGCGTACAACCCGAAAGGTTAGTAAGACCCGGTGCTAAATAATAATAAATAATAGTAATAAACCAATTTTTTGTCTGGTAACACGATTGTGGCAACAAGATTTATTTTAGTGGTTAAAATAATAAATTAAAAAAATAATTTACTCACACTTATATCTTGTTATAGCTGGCCACCAAAAATAAATAAATGTTTTTTATAACTTAGACCATACAAAATATTATTTTCAAAGTCAAACTTTTAATCTTGTAACTACATGCGCATTAACACAACCGAAAACAGTTTGTATGACGTCATATACAGCCTTGATTTCAGCCGATTCACCATTTTAATATTTGTAGAGAAGGAAGCTTTTTATAAGTTTTTGTTTGTAAATAATTTTTAAGTGAATTATAGAACCCATTTCCATAAAAAAAATCCAATCTGTTATTTACAAACGTTTGTATTTAAGTAAGGTAAAAACGCTTAAAAGGAAACCATAATTAAAACAAAGTATTTGTTGTGAACGTTTTGATTGCCAAAAGTGCAACAGTTCAACATATCGTCTTGCAGATTATACGGTTTGGTGATTGGATGCATCAGAGTAGATCTGGTAGCTTTTACTAGCTGTCAGCTACCACCACTCCTACGCTGGATAGCCTCTATCTAAACCCGATTTCCTACAACGGTAACACTAAGTAACTTTGACCTGAATGGGACTCGAATTGTCGAAGCTGCCAGAGCAGCAGAGCAACATCCCTACGAACATTAAATTATATTAAATTTAGTAAGCCCTTAATATAAATGTAATAACTGTAATTAGCTAGTTTAGGAATAGTAGAATCTATAAAAATATTGATAGTTTTCCAACCAAAACATTTTAATGTTTTTTCTATGTTTTTATTCCCGAGCTAATAAACAGCGTATAAATTTTGCACGTTTTAGTGACTTACTTATTTAAACTGCCTACTTACTAACCACGACAAAAACTAGAATCTATACATTATTTAGCTTCATACCCTTAGCTAAAAAAACTTTAAATTGATTTTATAGGTATTCAGTTTTCATTAATTTTATTGGGCTTCAGCGTGGCGGTTGGGGTGCTGCTCTCCCTCCTTACCCCGAGATTTCATCTTGGCTCTGGCCTATGAGGTTTCATCTCCTTTTGTTTCTCTCGTCCCCGATTATGAGAGCATGTTGGCAATCATGTTTTTAAGGAACTATCAGCATGCTGGATGATGTCCTGAAGGAGGTACTAGCCAGTTGACGGGAATGTCTTGATGAAGCTATCCGCAGGTTAGCAATCATGTTTTTAAGGAACTATCAGCATGCTGGATGATGTCCTGAAGGAGTTACTAGCCAGTTGACGGGAATGTCTTGATGAAGCTATCCGCAGATTGGCGATCATGTCTTGAAGAATCTACCGGCCAGTTGATGGGAATGTCTTGACGAAGATATCCACAGATTGGCGATCATGTCTTGAAGAAGCTACCGGCCAGTTGATGGGAATATCTTGAGGAGGCACCATCCAATTTATTGGTGTGTATTTAAGGAACCACTAGCATGTTGATGATCATGTCCTAGAGGATGCAGAAGTACTGTGGTTGAGTCAAGTCCTCAAATACATCGTGCGCTCTCTCTCACTGCTTGTGACTTTGCAGTTATGTAACCAAACAAACCCAACTTTCAAGCTCTCAGATGGACCTGTTGGCTACCCCTTCCCCCTTTCTCGGCGCTGTTTGCGTCGCGGTGACAACACCAGCCAGGAATTGGGCGACGCGCCAGTGTATGTGTGTGTGGTTCGGAAAATAGAAACGCACTGTTCATTTAGGAAAGACGCCAAGAAATGTTCGACTACGTCACTTTTGTTGGGTTTCTGTACAATTCGAAAGGAGCTCGTTTTGGTCTAAAAATAGTGGATGGTGGCTAATCTTAGCAGTGGGCACTCAAGTTACGTAGGAGTTTAAGAGAGGGGAGTGGGGGCCTCTAGACGTACGTCGGCATCTCTTGGTAAACAAGACAGAGAAACGCCTGAAACGAGATTCAAGAATCTCAGAATTGAAGAAATTAGTTTCAGGGTCCACGTCTTCCATAGCTAAAAAATAAAATAAATTCCTAATTACGTATTAGTTGTTAAGTTATTATTTTGTTGGATTTTATAGGCGCCACCTGTTTGGAGGAAAATATACTCACACTGCTATATTTCTTAAGTGAATGGCAGGTTTGGGGCTTTTAAACTAAAATAACAATTTTCAATTAGCTTAGAATGGTCTGTTGTTAACCTCTTTAAAAATAACTTTATTTTTATATGAGGAAGGCTAGATATAATGTGTATAGTCACTTACTTTGGCATAAGAAGTGAGAGATTTCTCGTGAAATTTCCTTGAAAAGGAGCTGTATTCACCTTTTCTTCGATTTGTTTACAGTTACAAAACTAAATAGGAAGGTTCTTAATTGTATAGAGTTATGTTGTTCTTTTCACCGCCATTTCAGCCTAAACCGTAGTTTTTAATATATATAATTATAAATGTGTGTGGGCTACATAACTCATAAGTCATAACCCAGTTTGTGGGGATAAATAGTTGGTACTTACGTACTATGCCGTTGCCCAAGGGACGCCCGATTGTACTTATCATACGTTATTTCCTTGGAGTTTGTTTCCATGTCTCAATGAGATGAGGTGATAGTTACAATGAATATTAGGGTCTGGAACCTGTAGAAACTCTTAACCTAACTTAAGCCTAACTAACTAGACCCTGGTGACCGTTGGGATTATTCCTCTTTCGGGAAACATACCCATGGTACAAGCCGAGAATTGAACCTGGAACTACGAGGTGGAAGCGTGTGCGCTGACCACTATACGAAAGGGCCGTGTACATTTTAGAATAAAAAAACACTTCCTGAATAATGTGGGATTTATGTACGTCTTAACATGTTTCAGCGGTCCGATAGGCTACAAAAATGAGGCTAAAGTATCTTGGAATTAATTCTTAAAACCCCACAGGGGAGGAAAACCTTAACACCCCCAACTGGCCATTTCTAAAATACATTCAATACTCTTTTTATTTATAATTAAATATTGAAAATTGTTTGCAAACGTTTGTGAAAACCTCTTCAATCGGTTTTATTGGAGGAAAGCAACGGCAAATAGAATGTTCTAGATGTTCTAGGGTTAATTGAGATATTTCTAGGCTAGCATTATAATATCATCACCACATTCGTGCCTCGTTTGTTTGGAAACAACGTTTTCTAACTTTTCTAGTTTAAAAATCTCTTCAAACGTTTGTTTCCAAAATTTATTAATTATTGTCTGTTTGACCGTGCCAGAAAGAATGAAATTAAATAATCTTATGACTATCAAAGGGACTTACCAACATTTTTGTAACGAATTTCGTCAAATTTAGATTCACATTTTTTAAATATAAATTTGATTGAATTTTGCAAAATATTACAGACAATCTCCTAATTTTTAATTAATTTTCCTCTTTAACTAGCGAATTCCTTGACATATAGGCCTACTTTTCATCTTATCATTTTAAAAACAGAAATCATATGTTTAACTTTATTTAATATAAATTAATAAGACAAATATAAGTGATATGTAGCTTTTTTTTAGGACCGCGTCTTACAACCCGTTAGGGTTATAAACTTGCACCGGTTTTTAAAATCTCTCTGTTTGCCTTGTCTAGTAACAATCAACATACTTAACTTGGGCAAGCCCTAATTGTGCCATAAATTTGACCATCATCATGGGTTTGAAAAGGTTCACTAATCCCTTAGCCCTTATTGCGCCAAGTCCAGTTGAGGTAGAAGAGGTGGTCCGAAATAAACGATCACCAATGTTAACAACATCTCGTCGCCCCATTAACCTTACATTTGCTTTACGGGGCATGATTTTGTACGATATTATATTCCTGGTTTGATTTTTCTTTATATTAGTTAATACTATTCTATAACATTTTTCTCTTATTTGGACCTTTTTGTTAGTTTTTAAGTATATAGAAATGGTTATAATTATCAATGGTTTAAGGCGTTCGAGACTCGCTTTACTTTTTTATGTTGGTTTTCCCCAGTGTGCCATTGACGCAATTTGGATCTGGTCTGGGGTGGAGGGGAGGAGGGTGTAGATTACTTTTGGGTCCTAGGCACAATTCGGTTTCGGTCAGGTACCTAAGCCAGGCAGATTTGCGCTATTCGTGTGAGCCCCTTTATTTTTGTACAGGGCTCAATATAAAAAATAAATAGGAGATTAAGAAATGATAATTACTTGATTATTTCAGATGTGGCTCAACTTTTTTTTAGCACACTTCATATGCAATTTAATATTTTCTTTACTACTCTAAGAAGGATAGTTTTATAATTATTACTACATTTAAAACATTGGTGTGCGTTCTGACCTTAGCACCAGTCTCGCGTAATCGGGTTTGCCGGTGACGGGGAGTTTGGGACTCAAATCCCGGCAGTATGAACTGATGTTTTGTGGAATATTTTACCAATCTTTCTCCACGCAAATTCGCTAGATGCCCTCAAAATCCTACCTCCATAATCCTTACCCAATAATGTATAAATGCAAACAAAATGGGTAGAGAGTAAAACGCACTCAGCAAAGTAAAAAAATTATCAGATTAATTTATGAAAATTTTATGTTTGTTTTGGGTAAAGATTGCAGAAGTTGCCAAACAATCGATAGAAATCTACCGGTCGACCACGGCCGCTAGTTTGGTCAATCGATGAAAAAAGATTGAGAGAAAGAAAATGAAAGCGAGGGTTTATTAATTTTCCTCGAATGAAGATTATAAAAATATAAATATCGAAGCCGTTTGAATGATGACCATTTACAATCCTGCCTTCGTTTATGACAGAGTAGCTATGATCTCTCATTCATCAAACTATTCTAAGATTACTCGGTGTCAACTGTTTAATGAGAACATACTTTTTTCAGGAAAATTATATAAATTATGTGTTTTTATGAAAAACTCAGCTTGAGTTTGTGAAAGGACTGTAAGTTCTTTTATGTAATATAATTTTACTGTCAAAACAACATGAAATGGACTATTGATTTTGTAGCAATGAAACAAACAATATAACCTTACGGTTCCGTAGTAAATCGCAAAAATTTTCCTTCTCTGGAGTAGATCCCTAGTTAATAAAGTCTGGCTACTCCTGCTTGGTGTATAAGATGATATCTATTTCAAAGGGTCAGCTATTTTAAAACTCCCACTCTTCGCACCGACAAGATGTTCCATCTGTGTTCACTTTAACTTTATTCATTTAGACACATTCAGCCATTTATATTAACTTTCTCCATTTAGCCTCACTCGATCATTTATATTAACTTTCTACATTTAGCCTCACTCGATCATTTATATTAACTTTCTACATTTAGCCTCACTCGATCATTTTATTAACTTTCTCCATCTAGCCACACTCGCCCATTTATACTAACTTTATCCATTTAGTCACACTCGATCATTTTATTAACTTTCTCCATTTAGCCTCACTCGATCATTTATATTAACTTTCTACATTTAGCCTCACTCGATCATTTTATTAACTTTCTCCATCTAGCCTCACTCGCCCATTTATACTAACTTTATCCATTTAGTCACACTCGATCATTTTATTAACTTTCTCCATTTAGCCTCACTCGATCATTTATATTAACTTTCTACATTTAGCCTCACTCGATCATTTTATTAACTTTCTCCATTTAGCCTCACTCGCCCATTTATATTAACTTTCTCCATTTAGCCTCACTCGATCATTTATATTAACTTTCTCCATTTAGCCTCACTCGATCATTTATATTAACTTTCTCCATTTAGCCTCACTCGATCATTTATATTAACTTTCTCCATTTAGCCTCACTCGATCATTTATATTAACTTTCTCCATTTAGCCTCACTCGATCATTTATATTAACTTTCTCCATTTAGCCTCACTCGATCATTTATATTAACTTTCTCCATTTAGCCTCACTCGATCATTTATATTAACTTTCTCCATTTAGCCTCACTCGATCATTTATATTAACTTTCTCCATTTAGCCTCACTCGATCATTTATATTAACTTTCTCCATTTAGCCTCACTCGATCATTTATATTAACTTTCTCCATTTAGCCTCACTCGATCATTTATATTAACTTTCTCCATTTAGCCTCACTAGATCATTTATATTAACTTTCCCCATTTTGCCACAGTCGATCATTTATAGGCTACTAACTTTATCCATTTAGACACATTAGATCATTTATGTTAACTTTCTCCATTTATACACACTCGATTATATTAAATTTTTATATCTAGCCACACACATTAATTTATATTAACTTTTTTCACTTAGCTCGATCATTTATATTAACTGTGTACACATCATATTTCTCTCCAGCACGTCGGAGCTACACGTATTTAAATCAAGCTAACGGGGTAGCTATGAGGAAAATATAGTTTAGAGAAAGTTTACCTGCATTCGAATTTAGCGAGAGTGAAATAATATTTATGAATAAATACCTCAGTTTGCTTGACTGTGATTTGAGCCCTGACCTCGTAACTAGCCATCCAGTCAAAATTGAGCCGGACACCTTGGTTCGCATGCCCATCGATATGGTTTTAAAGTGAAATATTACTTTTGAAAGAAAGGCCTTTTTTCCCTCCCTCATTGCCCCTCTCACTCACCGGGCTAAACATCTGCAGCTGCGAGCACTGCAGGATTCCTTAAGTCTGTTAAGCAAATGAGAGTCACAGACAGTCAATATTGACCAATAAAAGAGGGAGCGGTATCTTTAAAAGGGTATAAACTCACTGAATAGAGCTACCTTGCAACACTGAACCTTTGAGAAAAACTAGAATAAGCCATGTCACCCCCTTCCCAACACCTTACCTAACCTCTTGACGGCGGCGCGTGCGAGGAGCGTGTGTAGAGTGTCACACACGCTACCCTACCACAGCCAACTGTCCCCACACGCGAGCAGCACATGTCACACATATACACACACACACACAGTCCCTGCGTGCTAGACACACCTGTTCATTACACGTTCGTCAACATGAGTGCAAACAACGGGGTGACGTCACATATACTTGCCTCGGCCGTGCTCCCAACTGTTGCTGTACTTACCCAAACTGCTCGCAAAGACCCTTCCTTTAAATCTGAACCAGTGTTCACGCTGTCAAAGGTGTCCGTCTGGCAAAGACTGGGCTGTTTGTGACGGGGAGATTAATGTTCCTATCTTGGTAGGATGCACCGGGGATGATTTTCCACATGAGATTTATTCCCCCCTCTTCCAACTAATTCGAGTATATTCCTTTAAGCAATCTTCATCCTAAAATTTAAATTAACCATTAATATACTCTCCGTCTTACTACCGGTCTGGACTAGGCGTATGGGGTAATCAGGAGGAAGGTAGTATGTATATGAAATGTACCAACATCTTCAGGAACAGAGAGTGTGTGAAACTGTTTAGGAAAAACACTGTGGAGCCCCTAACAGGGATTTGAGCCTAGCCCCGCCCCCCGTTATCAGCAAACCAAACTAGACGAGACTGAAACCTTTGTCCACTCACCCACTGGTGGGGGTAGTCTTCCCGAATACAAGAACGAGAGAGAAGAAACAGAAGGTGGAGCGATGTATAATGTAGAAGGTGTGTTGATTTCCTATATTCTTTGATGCAACTAAACGTGACTTCTATTCCGCTTCACCTTGTCAACTCAGCCTCGTTCTTTCATATGGACTTAAGTGTTAAAGGAAATAGCACAAACAAAAATATTTCCTGATGTCCAAAAGAATATATACAAAGCATATACAATGTGAGGCAAAAAATTGGAAACATCGCTGGAGTAAATACATACTCATAGCAGTTTTTTAATATATTATTATTATTATTATTATTATTATTAGCACCGCGTCTTACTACCCGTTCGGGTTATACGCACTTACGCTAATGTGTAATGGTAGGGTGATTGTGAGATGAAATGGAGGACCTACAGTTTAACGTGGAATCCGAACCACGGTGGAGGCCTGGCATTCNGATAAATCTTTGCCGGGACCAAGGATCGAACCCCGGCCGCCAGCATAGAAGTCTGACACCTTACCCCTAGACCGCCAGGTCACCTTTTTAATATAACATTTCTGTTAATTTCTATACAAAACTGTGATGCTTTATTTTGTACAAACTAAGGTAAAAATTCCAATAATTTCTGCTAAAGATTCGAACTTTAGTTTTCAACCCTCCACCTTAGTAACGACCGGAATAGAATTACGGTCTGACGAGTCACAGGTAAATAACACACTTTGATTCCCCTTTTACAAGTGATGGTGCGTGGAGTCATTACTCGTGATCCAATGTTTGTCTTCAGCAGCAGGTTTTAGGGAGTACTAGATGGAGATTGACGGAACAAGAACGGTTCGAAAGCCACATGTGATATTTCCAGGAATTCCCTCCACCCGAGGATATACTATTTATAGAACGTCTAGAATCGAACCACTATCCACTATTGGGACTAATTTCGTGTAGTATACGCCTAGTCATGTGCTACCCACGTCGTGGCCGAACCGTTTAGAGCTTTGGTCTTGTATCAAACTTGCTCACCACTGACAGGTCAGTCGGGAGTCAAATCCCGGCTGGGTGTACTAGAGGTAGTTTTCCACATGCTATTTATTACCACGAGTATAAATTCTTTTTTCCGTGCTAATGCTTGTTTACATCTTCTAAAATATCCTTCTCATCCATACTCATTAGAATAGTTCGTTGATAGGCCTTGTTTTGATCCTACCTTTTTCTTAAGTCTTGTTTTTTGATTCTTTCCTGACAGGAAGTGTATTAATCACAACTTGTGAATGTGTGGAATGCCAGGTCTCCATCGTGGTTCAGATTCCACGTTAAACTGTAGGTCCTCCATTTAATCTCACAATCACCCTACCATTACACATTAGCGTAAGTGCGTATAAACCCGAACGGGTAGTAAGACGCGGTGATAATAATAATAATAATAATAATAATAACTGATTATCTCATAATCAAACAGTTGGTGCCAATTTTGACAGTTTTAAGATAACCACAGTGATCTAATGTTGGCTGTCCTCCAGCTATTTGTTCTATTTGATAAAAAGTAGTAATATGTTACAGCCCAAATAAGTAGTTACAAGAAAACTCATCTTAAAATGCATGTGTGCAATTACCAAGCTTCCCGCAAAGCAAAATTTCCTGGGTAAGAAGTGCGACTAGATTCACTGGAAGGACACGGATTAGGCCACGTGTCATTTATTAGGAATACACGCTAGCGTCCAGTCGCACTGATACTATATGAAGGGTACAGGGAGAAAAAAGGTGGAAAGTCACGTTACACACATTTTCCAGGAAAACTTTTATATCTCAAACCTGATAAAGAACCCAGATAATACATTTTATTAACCAATTTAAATAAGACGGAGACCTCTTTTAACCATAGTATGAAGTGCATTAGAATGGTCTCATAATTATATAACCTAACAGATGGAAGCATCAGCTAAATTTGAGTTAAATTAGATTTTACCCCTCTTTCCCTTATATCCTTTATACCATTATCATATTCCATACACACCGTGCTGGCATGGGGCCACTATACAGTAAACTATTCATATATGCTCACAGGCCAAAGAAAAACAGAATCCAACCAATGCTATGAGAGCAATTAAGATGGATTGATAAATAGGTAGTCAGAGAGAAACATTAACAGATGAGTTTAAATAAAGCAATAACAGCTATTCCAGATATCTTCTTACTCACAAATAAATATTACAGCGCTTTGCGGTAGAATGTATCACCAACTCCAGGTCTACTGTATACCAGATATGCAAGCACTTAAAAAAAAAGGCCTTAAATAATTTTCACTCCGCTGTAATTCAACGATATGAAAGTTTACAATTGAGAATTTACCGGGAAATGTTAATCCATGCCGCACCTCCCACCCTGACTTCAGAGAAGCAGGCGTGCTTACTGCTCCTCCAGCTCTGACTCCAGAGAAGCAGGCGTGCTAATGCTCCTACAGCTCTGACTCCAGAGAAGCAGGCGTGCTAGTGCTCCTCCAGCTCTGACTCCAGAGAAGCAGGCGTGATAGTGTTCCTCCAGCTCTGACTCCAGAGAAGCAGTCGTGATAGTGCTCCTCCAGCTCTGACTCCAGAGAAGCAGGCGTGCTTACTGCTGCTCCAGCCCTGTCCCCAGAGAAGCAGACACGTCCGCTTACTCCAGTCCTCCCTTCTGAGAAACAGGTATGCTCGTGCTCCTCCAAGCCCGCCTTTTGACAAGCAGTGGTGCTCACCGCTCCTCCAATCCCTTTAGTCTTATCTACCCCTGAGGGTGTAAATGTCAAGTCATTCTCTACGCTTTGACTAAGCTAGTGCAAACTTCAGCGAAGAACTGATAGCTCGCGCGTCAGAAGAAGAGCTTAACTCTCTATCAGACAAATTGTTATCTCCGAACCTGGTTGCAGTAGTCCCTGGATGACGTCACTCACTACCTTTCTCTCTTTCTCAGCTGATAATTGAGGGGAACACAGTTCCTACCACCCCTACATTCCCTCCTCCACAGACATGTTGCCCCTCCGCCATGACGTAGCTCATTCATTCATGAGTTTCAACTTCCCCCTTTCCCTTGTAAGCCACGGTTGTTATGGACGCGCTGTGGTTGCTAGGAACGCTCTGGACAGCGGTCTTTGGCCATCTGGCGTCCTTGGTGCGAACCTCTACGATGGTTGCCGGGGACGCACTGCAGTCGATAGGAGCTCTTTAAACGGTGGTCTATAGCCATCTGACGTCCCTTGTGATAACCTCTTCCCTCGGAAAAATAATGTTTTTATTTTATTAATTTACTTGTTACTTTTCAGGCGACTACATGGTCCCAGGTAACAACACTTCCAGGCATCTCATGTTCGAGATAACAATTCTAGGGTATATAGTCCTGGGCCACACTTCCAATAATGTAAGTTCCAATCAATAAAATCTCCAGACATCTATAGGTCCGTGCAACAGCACTTTCAGGCATCTATAGCTCCAGGGTATAACACTTCTAGGAACTTAAAGTTAAATTCCACGCAACAATTCCTTCAAACATGTATAGTTCCAGGCAGTGTAGGACCCAAACGGTTAGTAAAACAAGGTGCTAAAAAAAAGTTCCAAGCAATAGCTCTTCAAAGAATCTAAAGTTCCAGGCCAGAACAATTACATCTATTTTATAGCTATACCTTACAACAATTCTATATATCTATATTCTCAGGAAAAAACTCCACACATCTATAGTTCCAGGCAATAACACTTCCAGGTATCTATAATTCTAGTCAACAACATTTCTAAACCACTTCGGGGGGTTTACCACGCTACTCTTGTAGTAGACTAGACTCCCGATGACGAGGAGATTGAGGTTCGAATCTCGTTAGGGTTTACCAAGAGTGGTTTTTCCAATATTGTTTTTCACCTCCAAGCAAATGTGGGTACACTTCCTCTAATATAACCTTCCTAATACTTAAAACCACTATCGTAAATAGTACATAAGTGTATAAACCAAACGAATAGTAAGATACGGTGCTAAGAAAAAATAATTCTAGAGTAAATATTTCAAGAAAAGATCACTTACAGGCCACAGTACTTCCAGACAAAATAAAACTTTTAGACATTTATAGTTCTAGACAACAATACCTCTAGGTGTCTATAGTTTCAGACAACAATACTTCTAGGTATTTATAGTTTCAGACAACAATACTTCTAGGTATCTATAGTTTCAGACAACAGTACTTCTAGGTATCTATAGGTTCAGACAACAATACTTCTAGGTATCTATAGTTTCAGACAACAATACTTCCATGTATCTATAGTTCCAGACAACAATACTTCCAGGTATCTATAGTTTCAGACAACAATAATTCCAGGTATCTATAGTCCCAGACAACAATACTTCCAGGTATCTATAGTTTCAGACAACAATACTTCTAGGTATCTATAGTTTCAGACAACAATACTTCTAGGTATCTATAGTTTCAGGCAACAATACTTCCAGGTATCTATAGTTCCAGACAACAATACTTCCAGGTATCTATAGTTTCAGGCAACGACACTTTCGGGGTTTATAATTTCAAGCATCCATTCTTATATAATGTATCCCATTAGTCACCTTACAACAGCACCTTCTGTTTGATAAGTTTACATAGAGAAACTTTGTAACCCTCGTTGATTCAAAGGCCCTGAACAAGACTATTGTTCTATTAAAGCACATCCCTTCCCCATAGAACGTGCAGGTTTATTATACGTCTATCTATGTCCAGCTTTCCACCCTTGAGACGGTCACTTCCAATTACCGAGATGGGTTTTTACTTAATAAATAATATTCTCCAAAGTGATACGACAAATTTGAACCCCATTTCTTAAAATTTGTGTATGTGGCCATCCTTTGATTTAGACCTGCACGTGTTAGCGCACGCGCAGTCAGAGTGACTCGTTGAGAAAATGTCAGGTGTGGGGGTAAGATGGCCCCGTTAAGGATCAAGTCGAAAGGACACTTCTTGGACGGTTGTTATCGTTGAGAAGAACGTTCCCAGGCATGTGTGTACATACGAGGAACACACACACACACACATCTGAACAGGGCGAAGGAGGAAGAAGGGGATAACTCATCTTTCTGGTCTCAAACCGTGGTTCGTATTTTACCACCCATTCACGGTTTTCAGTATTTTACACTAATTGGGTATGAAGATGGAAGGTAGGATTTAGAGGAAATTTACTAGGCATTTACGTGCAGGTGGAAACCATTAAGTAAAACATATCCAATGGCATTTGGCTGGGATTTAAACTCTTACCTACCCATCACTGTAACACAAGACAGGATGAGACTGACACCTTGGTCCACATATCCATTGGTTAAAGTTTTACATAAAGTGGACAGAGATAAATAATACCGTTTTGAGGACATGTACATGCACTCGCATGGAGGTAGAGCGGGAAAACCATTTAGGGGGAGAAATCCTCTGAGGAGACTCTGCTAAGATTCAGACCCCAACTCTTCCTTTACACCAGAAAAGATAACCCTCCCCGGTTTGGGTGGATGGATATACAACGTTCTATTCCTGTGTCCTGGCTCTTGCAGAGAGAGAGAGAGAGAGAGGATGAATGGAGGCTCTGGTGTAGAACTGTGCATCAGACAGTTTGAAGGGGTAGGAGCGAGTCCTCCCTGGAGGAACCGGTTTGTTTGGGTGTAGTCGGTCCGTGACGTCGGGCCGGGCCGAGCGTTGGTGGCTGGTGGACACTTACAGACCGCGCAATGCATTATGGGAGGCTATATATGGAGGGATTCAGGGGAAGCAATAATTATTGTAACCAACTCCACCCAGAACGACCGGCGCATGGGCTTACAAACATTGGGGTCCTTGAAGAACCCATCCCGTGGGCGGCTTACAGTTCCCACCAAGATTTATGGAAGGGGGCTATTTATTTATTTATTTTTGTTGCCGATGTATAATCTACCGTTAATATATTCCTCATGATGAGGATTGTCCAGGCGCGATAAGTGGAGAGTGGAAGACCTGTACACAATATTGTGATGAAGGGCTTTAAAGAGAGCAGCGTTGGCGTACATTTAGTCTGAGTCGATGTTAGGTCAACTGGGGAAATTTTTGACGAACAGTGTGATTGAGTAAAGCCTCTATCACTGCAAATGTTGCTGCATTTAGCCTGGTACGCTGGTGCGTTCACCCTGTTATGCCGATATGTTTACTTGGCATATTGGTTTATTTCTCATGAAATATTGACTATTTATTCTAAAATATTAGTTTGTTATCTGAAATATTGACTTATTTATCATGGAATATTGATTAATTTACCCTGAAATATTGGTTTATTTACCCTACCTTATTGGCTTATTTAACCTGATCTTTTAGTTTTTTTATCTGAAATATTGGCTTATTTATACTGGAATATTGGTTTATTTATCCTGCCATATCGGTTCATTTATCCCGAAATATTGGTTCCTTTAACCTGAAATATTAGTTTTTTTAACCTGAAATATTGGCTTATTGACCTTGAAATATTGGATTAGTTACCCTGAAATAACGATTTATTTATAATTAAATATTGGTTCGTTTGCCTTGATATATTGGTTTATTTGCCCTTTAATATTGATTTATCTACCCATTTATTTTGGTTAGTTAAAAGTTCACCTTCCTCATACGATTCTCATAGAACTGATCATTAATAGTTAACACACCACGGTTTCAACACCCTCTTGACAAGAATATAATAGGGTGGGGGCAGGCAATATTCCGGTTACACCCCTCGCACTAACCATTTCTGCGGAACCAGTCCAGAGGTCACTCTCTAGTCAAGACAAATCCCGCTAGAAAAATATCATTCATTTAGAGTTGACCAATGCTAGCTTATAAATCAATTTTAGACATAGATTTATTTAAAAAAAAAAAACGTTTAATGTACAGTTTTTAATGAAATTACCTGAGGGGAAGGGAGAGAAGGGGGCTAAGTGGAAATATGCCCTCATTACAGTATAGAATGGGTAGTTGGACCACAGTGATAAATCACAGCCCAACACCTTCGGTCAGTTGGTAGCGTGACTGTCTACTGAACTAAAGATCCCGGGTTTTATTCACAGCATAGCCGAAAAATTTATCAATGGTGAAATGTGGGTTCACCCCTTTCACAGGGATGAATTAATGATCGGGGGCTTGTTATATCTGTTCTATATTAAAGATAATCTATAAGTAATTTATTGATACCATTTGGTTCAGAAAGTGTACGTTAAACACCTCAAATAAAATAAATGAAAAATGATAAATCACACGTAGAATATTACGACGTATCCTGCCAAGTACCAACCATCGAGTGACGAACAAGATAAATGTGAGTCTCACACCTTAGATCACGCTAGCATCACTGCGGTTCACATTTATATTGAAATATTATTTTTTAATTCTCACTGGCAGGGTGACTAGTTTCACCTATATTATTATAGGGACTCAGGTTCGAATCCGAGCTGTTCTGACGAATATGCATACTATTTGTATACGGTTTAATCCTGGTATCTATTTAGTACAAACCTAGGACAGGATTTATTCAAGGGTAAAATCGTGTGAGGTGTCATTTTATGAGCAAGTTCTAGTACATTTACTCTAGAATTTACCTTCCTCATCCTCTTATTACTAGCGTTATTAAAATACAATAAATCTTCGCTAATATCAACTAATTACGGGCGAGGTCATCCGGATAAGCGAAGAAAAATATTACCCTAAACTAACAAAAAACTTAAAACACAAATAAATACAAAATTTAATGATAGAGGTAGTGCTGATGAAAAAAAATAATACAATATCAATGTAAAGCCTTTAACTATTAAAATACATATATTTTATTCATCGATAGAAGACTGCTTTTTGAACGTAATAATGCAGGTTTGAATAAACTGTCAAGTGTTGTCTGGGCAGAACTCTGCTGCTCATTTTACTTCAGATTTGTAGACGCATTTAAAAAATCATTTAAATTTGTATGACCAATGTCTAGTTTTTACTTTCACTTGACAATCTACGTTAGGGTTCCTATTCATCCTGTTTTTACTGGGACAGTCTCGTTTGTTGATCAAATGTCCCGGTGTCCCAAATTTATTCCAAGGATCCCACTTTTTAAGTGCCCTCCCTGAAAAATAATAAATCTGTGAGTAGCAGATTTTATTCTGTGTCTTAGTATAACCCTGTAACGTTGATACCAAATTTCTATTATAATGTTACCCGCCTCGGTGGCGTAGTTGGCTAACGCGCTTGTCGTGTTGAGCTCTACTGCTGAGGACGGGGATATCGAGGTTCGAATCTCGGTCGGGTGAACTGGGGGTGCGGGGGTGGTTCCTAAATGGTTTTCCACTCTCCCTCCACGCAAATGCGAGTTCATTTCCTCTGATTAAACCTATATTATTATTACAATGTTGGCAATACTCATTGTGATGCTCGTTTTTTCTCCATGCTTCTGTTGGCAGTCTGTTACTTTATCAATTTATGGTTACATACATAACAATGGTTGCTAGAGTTTGCAGAATATTATAATTTTTAATGTTTTTCCACCCGCCTAGTGCCGAAACTTAGGTGCAGTATAAGTTAATGATAATATTAGAAGAGAATCTCCCTTCATTAAAGGTATAGGTGAAAATGTGGAATGTACTTTATTTATTTTATGCAACTATAATTTTTGCATTTCACATGGTGGTCGGTCAGACGTAGTCAACCAGGTAAAAATAAAAAAAAACCATAAATGTTCTGTTCTAAGTAAGGCTTCCAACAGCAGTATAAGTAATTTACTAAATTTAATAACCCATAGGGGAATGGAAAAACAGTTATCAAAGGAAGCAACCTTCACTAAACATACGGTGGTGCATAACCACAGCCAAAGTCCACGGACAGCACAACAGCCATCCAAACATCAGAAGAAAAAACTTCTTGAACAGGTCCATAAATCTGATAAATATTCTGATGAATATTTCTAAAATATGAACTTAACTATAATTATTGTGTATTTTTTAAAGGTGCAATTTTTCTAATTAAATAGGCTTATGATTTATAATTATTTTCCAAAATGGAATTAGTAATAATAATAATAATAATAATAATAATAATAAAACCTTACTTAAAGTGACATATATCTTAAATAATAAATTTACTGTTGGTTTTCTTAATTTTTAAAATGTCCCGTTTTTTCACAAAATGTCGCAGGTTTTTTAAGTGCAAATTCAGAATTGTACCAGTTTATAACAATTACATTATGGGAACGCTAATCTTTGTACATTGTTGCTCTTACAGCTTAAATGGGATATACATGCACATAGGTTACAACAACGTGACTTCCATTTACTTAGATATTATATATGCCCATCAAAGCACACCAACTAGGAACATGACCAATAAACAACTAAACTAACTGTATCAAGGGCTGACACGAGGTGTTGAATGAGGTCTAGCTTTCAGTGAAATGGGTCTGCTTAACACTGGAACGCAATGAATAATAATATGAAATATTTATCAAAATGACAATTTAGTCAAGCTTATATAAGTTTATTCTTAATGGCTTGGAAACATGATATTCACAAAAAAATTTGAGGGGGTTTGTACTACTATTAACACAAACATATATACATTTATACATACGTATACATATATATGTATATATTTATATATACATGTACATATATATATATTCATACACATATATATATACATATACATACTGTAAGTATTTATATGAATATATATTTATATATACATATACACATATATACTATAAGCATATATATATATATGCATATATATATGCATATATATACACACATATATGTATATATATATTATAAGTACATACATGAATATATGTATATATAGATATATACATACATATATATAGTTATACACACATACATATATATACATATGAACCCATAATGTAGAGTTTAGTGTCTATTTAATAATTTTTTCTTCTTCTAGAATGGATTTTAATAATATATGCTAAACTTGTTATTTTATGATAATTATTATTATTATTATTATTATAAGACTCATAATTAGTTATATACATACTCGTATATATTTGCTTATACTTTTTTATCTTCAATGAAGCACCTTCAGTTTTATGTACATAAAAATTGTACTGCCTTCAGTAAACTTAAACTTTATAGTTATAACTTGTAATAAATAATTATTGTAAATTGAAATAATTTATACATTTTCTTGAGACTTTCTCTCTTTCTTGATAAAGTACATTGATATATTTGCAGGACAAGTTTATTAGTCTTAAATAATATTGCTGTGATACCTAAATGCATTTTAAAACCAGCATAATTGTCCATTCAGTTACTGAGGTGATTATATATATTTCATTTTAGTGTAAAACCTAACAAAAATTTGTTAATTAGACTCAATTTTTCTCAGTCCAGCAAGGAAATGATTCTTTTTTATTCACTATATTTTTTAATCTAATATATGTTTTCATTATTACTGTACTAAATTAATTACATAGATGAATTATTTCATGATAGATCTGATTTGGTTCCTCAGTGGTAAGATAATGCCTTTAATTTTTTAACCAAAATTAATGTATTATACTAACTTATTTTAACTTTTGTGAGACAGAAAATAATCAACCATGATAGGATATAATTAATTAGCTTAGTACCTTTTTTTCAACTTTAATACTTCCCAAAAGTTGTGTTTAAAAAAATTATTCGACTGTGAACGTACATTATTTAGATGAAACAACTTGTATGCAATGAATTTTACTTTTAAAAAATGTAGATTAGGATCAAATATTTAAAAAGGTTTTTTTGTGAATGGAGGGGAAGTATTTTGTATTTTGTTTGTGGTAAATAAAAAGAAAGCTACGAAAAAATGGTAAAACCCTAATTATTAACATTATAATTCAGTTGTCAATTAAAACAAATTCATACTAAAACACAACTTAATAAATGTATATTTGATTTTAAAGTATACAGTACTGTATGTTTATTTATTCAAAAATATCAGTTTATGAATCGTACATAAACTATTTTTCAAATTTAATTTTTTCTCTTTACAACTGAAGCTAATATTTGTGATAAAATTTATTATTTTGTCAAAACATGTAAATAATTTCTTTTACTTACTGTTAATTTATAAAACCTACTAATTATCTCATTCAATATCAAATGGATTATTAATTAAGCTTAGTTTTCATACTTTAATCACAGCTCAATTAGTCATCGTAGACTAAACAGGATTCGAGCTTTGCCGGATGTGGTAATATCGCATTTAACGGTTTCTAAACTGACACGTAATGGAACAAAATGTCACTATAACATTATTTCAATATTTAATTTCAGGTATTTCAATTCAATGTCTCACTAAGCTTTCAGATAGTCCCCCTTAAAAGTGCAGAAAATGTTATTAAAATTTGAAGAAAATTATGATTTTTGTTGTTATTAACTTGATTAGCATAGAAATAAATATGATAATTAATGTTCTACGGATTTATTACAAAAATACACAATAATAATATTGTACAAAAATAGCAGGAGAGTATTGATATAGTCTATTAAGTAGATTTGTTAACGTGAACAATTTTAAATTTTATTAAAACAAGAAATTGAGACTGATTCACTCGATTGTAGCTTATGATTTTTCGGGTTATATCTCATATGGTTTGTACTAAACCGTAACATAGGGAGATAGTGACAAAGATAATGTTATTATCGTTGTTATCATCAGATGATAATCTCTAATATAAGAAACTATAAGCGAACCTTCACCAACATTTCAGTAGTGTTTGAATCAGCTCTTAGTATTCGTGATTGTGACTAGTTTCTCTTACAAACTATTTATTATCTTGGGATTAAGTATCTATCAAAATTATCATTATTCTATAATTATCGTACTCGTGATTGATGTTTATTCATTTTAGATTCTTGATTGCATCTTAGCTCTCCTCAAAACGTAACTATACAAAACTATGTAATATTTTTAGCATAATGTCCTAATACTCGTCCAGGATATTTGTTTATTTACACTAATGGGGTAGTATTTCGAGGAAATAGCCTCATAAGTGTAAATAAAGAACAGGGAAATTATTTATTTTTACTGTTGGGTGATCTTTTTACAAAATTGGCAGATTTAAATTTTCTTTCTTGGTGAAAATAAGTTTTTACAATAGTTTTCTAAGGATTTTAATCTAATATCCCCCACCTTTTTTCAGTTAACATATCCCCATTTTGACATTTTAAGATTTATTTGACTATCTAATATGGTTTATTTACGTGCTTGCTAGATTTAAATTTTAAATCGAACCGAAAAGAAGTGTTTTATATTAGTTGTGTCAATTTCACGCTCTTCCATTTCCCAGGTTTCAATTTTATAAATCTATATGTTCAGGCGTCATTCGGCTCTCCAGGATGGTATATGGACCTATATGTCAAACTAACATTTTAAATCACATCAGAAAGTTTTTTTTATATAGTTTTAGGAATCTTGAGAGGACTCCCCTTACCCATTTACTACTTCTTTATTTTGAAATTTAAGGATCAGGTCATAATGGTTTTTTGGGGTGGTTTTTATACCCACCTGGCAAATTCCAATCTTTTACCACACTGAACATTAGTTTATTATTTTAATTTTGGGAATTTTGAAACCTCCCTTTTCCCGAGCCCCCTTTATAAATAGTAAATATTTAACTCTCATTTTGTTACTGTTACTATATTACTGGTAAATGTTAATTTTATACCTCACCTAAAAGGTTTTTATTTTATGTTTACTTAAGCCCTCATCCCCTCCTTCCTTATTTTCTCCACTCAAAAACTTGGGTCTTTTATGATTATTTAAAGGGGTCTTTATAACTTCTTGCTAGATTTATGTTTTCTACCACACAAAAAAGTAGTTGTTTCTACTAGTTTTGGAAACTGTAGTTCTTCCATCCCCCCATTTAAACAACTCTGCTTAAAAATTTCAAATTTTAAGAAGAATGTGGTTTTTTGGACTTATCCTTCTACCTGCCTGCCAATTTTAATTATTTACATGCTACATTAATAGTGTTTTTTCTGTCCCCCCTCCCCCACGCGTTTCTAAAATTCCCAATTAAAAATGTAGCATTTTCAGCACTTAATATTTATTTGGAATGGTATTTTAACTGCCTGCTGAATTTCAGTTTTCTACAACACTGGGAAGTAGTTTCTTACTATTAGTTTTTGAAATTTTGAAAAATATACTGCCATTTTATCCAATTCTTTATTAAAAATTCAAAATTTAAAGATTCATTTGGTTATATGAAGTTGTCTATCCACCTGACTGCAACATTTTAATTTTATTCCACATATAAATTTAAAAAAAATACTTATAGCACTCCCCCCCCTTCCCCACACACACTTTTACAGAGCCCCATCTTGAAGTCTCCCAATTTTAGATTTTTCAGGTTATATGGGTCAATGCCTCTACCTTACTGCAAAGCAAAATTTCAAATTTACAGATAGATAGATAGTAATTAATGTGTTGAATTTAAACTTTCCACCGCCTTTGGATGATTTGGATAAATATTTAAAGAAGGTTGTAACTACCACTAGAAACCTGTATAAGAACAAGACACGATATCGGTTGGCTGCTTTCTGGGGAGACAGAATCAGTCCACCATAGCTGCTGTCTAGAGAGAAACACCAGTTTTACAACATAGCTTTTGATAGATGTATACGTTTTAAAACATAACTGCTGTCTAGGTAGGAATATAAGTTGTACAGCATAGTTGTTGACTGGATAGATGTATACGCTTTACAACATAGCTGTTGTCTGGATAGAAAGAGATGTTGTGCAACAAAGCTATTGTCTATATCGGGGTTCACATACTCACGGCCCACGAAATGTATCTGACCAGCCCGATCGTCAATTTACACCAATAAGCTTAAATCAATTACAATTATTTCCCTCATGACCGATAAATGTTTCACCTATAGTTCATGCACGGTGCTCATGTCACACAATAACATTTCCTTGAACTGTTATTGTGTAAGTGTAGCCTGTGCTATCAGGCCAGGTGATTTGGTTATAGCTACCTACACTGGCATGTTTGATTTTTCATGGTTTTTTTACATTCTTTCATGATTTGTGTATTATATCGCCTGTGCATGAGGACACAAAATTTATTTATAGTTATAGAAACCGGCGTGTTTGATTTTTCTCCACTTTAATACATTATTTTTTGTGTCACAATGATGGGAGTTTTATATGCCAAAAACAGTGGATTGTTAAGACCGATCCCGAAGTCTCAGAACTTATTTGTGTAGGTGAAGTTTAATTGGAAATATTAAAAGCAAAATGAAGAGGACTGCAAATATTGTGAATCGATGTTCAAAAATTGATTTTTATTTTGAGAATAGTAAAGTGGATTCAAATGTAGGCAAAACAATTCCTTAGCACCGTATGTTATTATGTTAGTAAGTCTCGTACTTACAAAAATTAAAACAATAAAAATGTTTTAAAGATTGCTACAATATTTTTGAAACACAAAAGTTTTTCTGTCCAAGCTCAAATAACTCTAATACACATTTTAAAGCTAAATATATTGTTGTTAGTTTTTTTAAATACTATTATGTAGTTTAAATTTTAGTTTGATTTTTTCTTTGTTATGAATATTTTATGTCTTATATTGCATTTTGTTAGACTTACTGATATTATTTATGCTACATTTTCTCTAGCTGCTGTCTTCTAGGCCTGTAGTGAAATATATATAAAAGAACTATGAGCACTCATCTCCTATTACCAGTCAACTTAAAATCAAGATCTTGGCAATATTTATTGAACTTAGGAATAATAATTCTTACTCTCTTAACTGTGTACTTATTTATTACTTTCTCATATAGAGAGAAATTACTGTAATCATGTAAATTTTCAACTTCAAAATTATGAGGGGATTTGAAGTTTTATGTGTCGGACTTACTAACACAAAAAAGTTGTTCTTAAAACTCTATGGCCCCAGATCTGTATGTTCCTGAGGTTAAGACCTAAACGGTTGAGTGCGTTTGTTTCAAAATTGGTACTATATGGTCCTACACCAGGAAATATTTTTCTTAAAAATATAGCTCTCCAATTTGGAATGATTTTCAAATGACTGGTTTTAGAAAATTTCAAAAATTATACTAGCTTTATATAAATGGTAAACAGAATTTCTCTCTCTTTTATCTTAAAAGCAAAACAATTACTGAAAACTTGGGAGATTTGTAAACTGAAATCACATACATTGTTTCAAAACACTTCGCTAAAGAGCATGTATGAAATAATGTACACTTTTACAGAAACATTGAGAAAAGAGGACTCTGTCAAAAAAATAGCATAGCAATCAATTTAAATTAGTCAAATAGCTCCATATATATATATATATATATGTTTGCTTATAGCTCAGAAATTGTACAAACCTATTAAAACATGCCGTTACCTTACGGGGTAGGCAATAAGCTGTACAACAAATTCACAAATTCGTACTTGATTCAATCAAATTAAATAGTTTAGTTTTGAATAATACTAAAACTTTACAAAGAGAGGTTACTTCATATATCATATAGTTGTGGATATTTTGCAAATTTATTCTTATGTAAATTACCCTTGAAGTAATTTTCATGGGAAAATGATCATTTATATTTTGATCACTTCAATACCCGGATACAAAATTTAATCAAAATTGTTGGAGCAGATCTGAAAACAATTGATTTTTCTTTTTGCTCTTCATTAAACTACCTTTATTTTAGGGTTGGATAACTAATTTCAAAAATCTTTCGAGGGAGCTTTATGAAAAGCCTAGATACCAAGGTTTAGCCCAGTCGGTAGTATGGTATAGGTTCCAGGTCAAGATACAGGCACCCATACACACAGACAAATAGACCGACGACATCGCAAAAAACACTTTTTTGATTACAGGAGGTAAGGAAACGTCGACATTTATCAAAATCTCAGATTCGATTATTTTGGCGATGACAATATTTCTCTCTCCGAAGGGTCTAAAGAAAGTAAAATCAAATAAAATGACCAACAATGTTGTTCAAAATCTTTATCTGAATATTTTATATTTGTTGCTCTTCTCCGCTTTGTTTTTTACTCATATTAGTTTAGCTGGACATAACGTCATTTTGGGCCATCTAACACCCCCATGTTTTTAATCAACCTAGCATAACCTGGACATAACGTCATTTTGCCCCCCTTCCTAATAAACCCCCGTTTTTTACTCAACCTAGATTAAACTGGACAAAACATCAATTCCTCTCCCCTCTCACGTGTTTTACCCAACCTACCTTAACCTGGACATAAAATTAATCCTCCCTCCCCTACCACGTGTTTTTACTCAACCTAACTTAAACTAGACGAAACATTATATTGGCCACCCTAACGCCCCACGTGTTTCTTACTCAACCTAGCTTAACCTGACCATGAAGTCCATTTTCCCTACCCTCCCACGCCTTTTAACTGTTTTAACTCAACTTAGCTTAACCTAGACATAACTTCATTGACAAAATTTAGGCTATCTTCTGGACACAAATCGTGGCGGTGGAACCAGAAAAAGGAAGGCATCACCCGATTTGAATGTATTTGCCTTCCCCAGAATAAATTTTATCCCCCTCCCTCCAGATATATTTAAAATTCTTCATTGTTATTGTATACTAAGATGAAATATAGCCGTAAAACAAATTCCAGATGTGTTTTAGCTGTATCCAATTTCCAAATATATGTGGAGTAAGACCACTTCAACTAACTTCTATAGAGATCTAATTTTCAATCAAATTCAAGCGTGCAGTAATCTAAAGAGCTTTTTGATGCATCGGAATTAGGATATCTATATTTTAAATACAATATGGGTGAGTACTATATAAAATAGCTTCCATAGGCATTCAAATTTTGAAAATTAATGAAGGATGACTACTCCAAATATCTTCTAGGAGCATTGAACATTTAGGAAAAATTTGGAAGGAGGATTAATATGAATAGCATTTAAAAGAGCTTAATTTCCGAAGATTGGGATAATGAGCACTCCAAATTAGTGAAAGCGAAACCGGAGAGTTGGGTGTAGGAAAGGTCCCTCCTTAAATAAATTAACCCCCTCTAAATGTATTCCACACTTTCTGATATTTTCGAATATGAAGCTGAAAGACTTGCATGAAAAGACAAATAGCTTCTAAAGGCATTCAAACATTTTAAATGTACAATGTAGGGGAACAATTCAAATAGATTCTAAAGGCATCCAATTTTAAAAACTAGCCGGGTGAGGGCCATTCCAAATATATTCCAAATGCATATATTAAAAAAAAAAGTTATCACAACTCCAAATAGCATCTAACTTTAAATAGCTTTTAGATGAAGCTTATTAAATAATTTTTAGATAATTATAAACAATAATATAGTTTAATCATTTTAATTATTTTATACAAATAATCAAGGAGAGTACTACTCAGAATAGCTTCTGGAGGTATTCAATTTTCAAAAAAATTATTGATGGGGGACCACACAAAATAACTCATAGAAACATATATCTTTTCCCCATACAAGTGGGGAATACTTCTACAAATAGCTTGTATAGAAATAATCTCATTTTAAATTGTGCAGGAGCACCACTCCAAATAGCTTTCAGGAGAATCCAAATTTCCAACATTAATCGGGAAGAGGGGTGAGAGGTAACTCCCCCAATAATGTTGTGTTTGCTTTCCACCCCTTTACCACAACTACAAAAATAATGCTTCGCCGGTATTGCATCTAAGCTACCCTCTGGACACACATCTAGGCTATCCTCTTGACAAATAGCTAGGCTATCCTCTGGGCACACATATAAGCTACCCTCTGGACACACATCTAGGCTATCCTCTTGACAAATAGCTAGGCTATCCTCTGAACACACATCTAAGCTACCTTTGGGCACACATATAAGCTACCCTCTGGCCCCAAATATAGGCTATCCTCTTGACACACATCTAAGCTACCTCTGGGCACACATATAAGCTACCCTCTGGCCCCAAATATAGGCTATCCTCTTGACACATAGCTAGGCTACCCTCTGGTTACACATATACGCTACATCTGAATACACATCTAGGCTTCCCTCTGGGCACATATATAAGCTACCCTCTGGACACACATCTAGGCTATCCTCTTGATAAATAGTTAGGCTTTCCTCTGAACACACATATAAGCCACCTCTAGACACTCATCTAAGCTACCCGCTGAACACACATACATGCTATCCTCTTGAGACATAGCTAGGCTATCCTCTGGGCACACAGCTAAGCTACCCTTAATCACACGTCTAGGCTGCCTTTTGTGCACACATTTATGTTATCATCTAGACACACATCTGGCTACTCTCTGGATCCATATCTAGGCTATTTGTCGGACACATACCAATTAAAGCTAATCTGAGAGGTACAGACCTGAACCTGGCACCGCGGATCCGAACCAGAGGGCAAACAACTCCTCGACGCTGGGCGCCTGCGCCTGCTGGTGTTGGGCATAGTTGCTGTAGTAGTACGGTGGTGGGTGGTGTGGGTGGGGGTAGCCCTCGAGAATCATGCGTCCTCTCTGGTCCGGCGGGAAGCTGCCGGCAGTGGGGGGAGCTCTAGTCCTCCTGTTGGTTCCTTCCAGCAAGATCTGCTGTACCTGGAGTATATCCACGTACTCCTCAGGGTTCACCGCTGGGGGTGGCTGATGGCTGTTACTGCCTCCCTCATCGGGGACCTCCTCCGCTCTTCTCATGGCAAGGGTCAGCATCCTCTCGTCGTGAGGTCACGGCCATCCTGACTGTCCAGGGCCTTCACCGAGACTCATTTACACCCCCTGTGGGGTGCCTTTAAGATTGCAGCTCTACAATCCCCCCTAGAGGCGCTTTAAATCTCGCGGTCACACACCCCCTCTGGACGGTACTTAGGGAAAGAGACGTCTTCAAACTCGTAGTCACACACACTTACACACACTAGCACTTCCGGCCTGGAGCTAACACTATCACCTTCGTATCAAAGATATATATCTTTCCTCACAGCCGTTCATCGAACAATCGAACTTTTTAGGTGATTATATAAAATATGTATTTACTTTTTGAAAAACATTTTTATAAAAGCCACCACACAACTATTTGTCGTAGATAGTTAAACTCATTCAAAAAAATGAAAAATAAAAACCAACTAAGAATCGAAAATCCATTTAAAACACCCAAAGTCGGTGTGAAATGTCTCGAGGGAGCACTTTGTTCTCAAGGCTGCTGTCGCGTCGTGTTCGTGTCGTTTCGTGTTACATCGGGTCGAAGGCAACCAACCTGTCACTCGCGAGCCGGACGATTGAATGGCCCGCGACGGCCGCGGCGCCCAGAGTCACAGTAAACCAGGCTCCCTCCACCGTCATCGTCCCAACTGCCTCTTCTTCCCTTGTGTGTCCACACACTCACACACACTCGTGACGTCACAAAACAGCTTGGAACGACGCCCGGAAAGTATTCGCGAATGTCGGTTCGTGAGGGGAGTTGCGCGCGCACTCCTGAGTGTGTGTGGATTAACCTAACAAGCTGAGACTTATCTTACCCCCTCCTAGTATTCCTCCCCTCTCCACTTGTTGTGTCTTTCGAACCACGTGTGGGTGTTCGTTGAGGAGAAATTCCCTCTGTCAAAGTCCGTGACGTCATGAACTTGATTTTATTCTTGTTTTATGGTGACGGTAACTGTGCGCATGCTTATCTCTTACATCTATTTTTTTTTATCACAGCGTCTTACTACCTGTTCAGGTTACACGCAGATATGATAATTACTCTAATGAAGTAGGCATGAGGAATGAAGCATTTTACCCGAGTTTGCGCGGAAGGAAAGTCTGAAACAACTTAGGGAAAACCACCCTCAGTAGACCCGACTGGAATTCGAACCCCGATCTTCCCGTCTTCAGCAGCGAGTTTATTACGAGAGTGATGCCTTAGACCATTTGGTCACTGAAGTGAGTATTGCTTACAGCTTAGTGGTTTCTACCCTCGGGGTTCCATAGCTCCACCGGGTCTATGACTCAATAGTTCGATTCTGGGTGGTCCTGACAGATTTGTCCTGTTGGCTGATCAATAAATGTATTGAAACTAAGGATAGGTTTTAAGTATTGGGTGTACTATCCCAGTCTAAGATAGTTTGTCGTGTTCTGATATAATCCGTACGTTAAATTTTCAAATGCAAATAGTTAAACCAATTAGTGAGGGAGGAGTGGGTACAAAATTCTTGGGGGTTGTGATCCAGATATTTTTTAAGCAGGGGTGTATTGCTCTCCGTATCGGTGCGGTAGTTCAAATGTGAGGTAATGAAAACGGCTTATTAGAGACAAGAAGACGTACGTTTCCAATGTCAGAATGACGAGTATGTCCTCACGAGGTCGAATGGTGGTACATTGAACATAACTATTTATAGTAAAATATTTAATATTTGGGGGGAAATGGAGCACACCAGCCGAATTCATACAAAATGTTAAGTCATTTGAAAACAATATTTATATAGCAATTTATTAAATGTATATAATTATAATGTTCAATTTTATCAATAGATAAAAACACAAACTAAATTTACATGTAATTTTGACAACCCATTCAGTACTAAAATACAAGCCACTCAACGTTTGGCCTCTAAAGAGCTAAAAATAAGCGTCCTATGAAGGACCTTTTAAGATGAATGTAGTCTAAATAATGTGAATTTGATAGTGATTTGACACCCTCCCCCTATCACTTACCCTCACTTTCTTATATTCCTACGTACTATTGTTATCGGTCTAGGGGTAAGGTGTCGGACTTATGTGCTGGGGTCCGGGGTTCAATCCTCGGTCCCGGCACAGATTTATCTGATTGCTAAACCCTTCCTTCACCTCTGACAAAGACGTGTATTAATCACAACTTGTGAATGTGGGGAATGCCAGGCCTCCACCGTGGTTTGGACTCCACGTTAAACAGTAGGCCCTCCATTTCATTTCATAATCACCCTACCATTTTCACATTAGCGTAAGTGCGTATAACCCGAATGGGTAGTAAGACGCGGAGCTAATAATAATAATAATAATAATAATAATTAATAATCATAATAATAATGTTATCTTTATCTGATTACTTTTCCCTCTCCACTTTCCCGAAAATGTATCTCTACCATCCAGTTTGTCTTCCTTCTATAGATAAATTTAACTCTATTCATACCTCTCCTTTCCCTTCTCTCAAACCATAATTTTTTTTAAATATTTGTATTGTCTAGTTTTTAAATGCCTCCCCCTTATCTTTTCTCCCCTCTTGAGCAACTTAAAAATTCTACTTTTAGAGGTGGTATTTTTTTCTTTAGGCGCGAAAAGAGAGTCGCAATGTCTACCGGCGGCTCATACTTGTCTCGACTCGTGACGTCACAGACTGGGGTCGGAAATGACCGAATATAGCCGAACACGGCGTGTGTGCTCTCCCATCTGATGATGACAGCATATTCTCTTCTTCTTTCTCTCTCTCTTCTATTTGTTCCATGACTGTATACCTCTGTTTCTTTTAAGTTGGCTCTGCCCTTGCTTGATAACTTCCGAAAGGGGAGGAAGTTTCTCGAACGCTAAATATATAAAAATAAATCGAAGAGAGCGCGTGACAGATGTCATCGCGGGGTCTTGGGCAGTGTATCAAATAAGGAAGTAGCGAACACTAAGGAAGGGAGGGGTAGGGGAAGATATGCACTTTACTCCTTATTAGCGTGGTTTCTATAATGGGTAGATAGCCAGCCAGATATTATCCACCTTCCCCCAATCCCTCTTCTATCAAAACACAAATGTTATTATTGTGGTGTTGCAGCCAATTCAGGCGCAACGATCTGGCTCCAAAATTTGGGAATTAGTTTCGCAATTTTGCAAAAAATCACATTTAAAAAAAATATAATGTAAGGGTTATTTTTTATCAGTACTTTTGACTAGTATTAGGAAATGTCCTAAGACTAATACGAACGTTTTCAATTTCAAGTATTCCTAAAATAAAATGAGTGTCAACAGTTCAAATTCGTTAAATCTCGGTACATAAACATACTCAATTACTTTTTAAATAATTCTACTTCATTTAGGTAAAAAAGAAACCTTTTCGAGTTGTATGTACAGTACACAAGTATAATGCATTACAACAAGTCTTATTTGAATATATTTTACAGTATTAATACAAAGTAATAGTTATAAATAATACATCAACAAAACAATTACAATAATTATAAAATAAGAAACATATTAAATAAGATTTAGGAGATGTTTCAACAGAACTCTCAGGGGCACCAACTAACTGTAGGGAAATATTCTTATAGTGTTGCACTTCTTAAGGTAATGGCAGTCCTGAAGTTTCAAATCACTTTAAAGCACATTCATTTACCTTAAAATATTGTGTGCCCCTGATTAAAAAAATCTTTATTTGACGAGGAAGGCTATATTTACTTTTCTAACAATTTTATTTGAACTTAGATCTAAGCAATTTTGGGTGAAATGTCCTTGAAAATTAACAAACGTCAGCTTTTCATTTTTTTCCCCAAATTTTCAAAATAAATACTAATCTTTTAATCCTATAGTGACATATTTTTGCCTTATCCCTCCAATTGTCATTCACCATAGTTTTAATTAACAAACAATTAATTTTAAAATAACAAAGGTTTTCTGACGCCTGCAACAAGGTTCAGTGTTCCAGTATATGGCCCCTTTAGGGAAAGGCATCTTGTAACAAGTAGGTCCTAGTACCCCCAGGACAGCTAGTATAGAGTTGTTTATCTTGTGAGTACATCTCTGAGCTCTCAGGACAGCTAGTATAGAGTTGTTTATCTTGTGAGTGCGTCCCTGAGCTCTCAGGACAGCTAGTATAGAGTTGTTTATCTTGTGAGTACATCTATGAGCTCTCAGGACAGCTAGTATAGAGTTGTTTATCTTGTCAGTACATCTATGAGCCCTCAGGACAGCTAGTATAGAGTTGTTTATCTTGTGAGTACAACCCTGAGCTCTCAGAACAGCTAGTGATGAGCTGTTTATCTTGTTAGTACATCCCTGAGCCCTAAGGACAGCTAGTATAGAGTTGTTTATCTTGTGAGTACAACCCTGAGCTCTCAGAACAGCTAGTGATGAACTGTTTATCTTGTTAGTACATCCCTGAGCCCTAAGGACAGCTAGTATAGAGTTGTTTATCTTGTGAGTTTGTCTCTGTGCCCTCAAACCAGCTAATATATTTCTTTATCTGAGAAGTGCGTCCCGGAAGCCGGAACATGCCACACTTCCTGTGTAATTCAGCGTGAAATATTCCGGTGAGTGATACGAGTCGTGGACTGACTTCTCCCAATATGACTTGTTCTCATTGCTATACTTTACATGATCACAACAGGGACTTCAGTATGGCTGAGTGAAAAGGGAGACCGACTAAAACTACAAAAAATACTCAGTGGTGCAGTTATTCCAGCTAGTGTTGCTGTTCTAGGTTAAGGTAGTTTACGTATCTATCGTTAGTCTAGTTTCAGTTAGTTTTCATATCGGTCGAAAGTAAATCTGATTTTAGAAAGTATTCAATACATACAACCAATGAGATAATGTCAACAGAAATATCTAAGAGAAATTATCTCTCTACGAGGAGTTATTTTATTTGTATACTTATTGTGTACTTTCTAAATACACAAATTATGTCAACACAAGACTTAAAACTATCTTAACTCAGGGCTAAAAGCCTTATTTAAATATCTATCAATTGTACATCAGGTTAAGTCTGTGTGCAAATCGTAAATATCTTCATAAGCCCTACCAATAATCGAACTAGATCCTCATATATTCATATTCTTCAATTCTAACCACGGTAATCAACATGAGGAAATTTAAGTTTACAACAACTCATAACTCTCCAGTTAACGAAATGAAATACTGATTATTGACAATCTCTGGCGAAGAAAGGAGTTATTAACCTTTCAAGAAACAAAACAATTCCTAATCGCACGGCCTCACCTTTTTAAGGCATCCGTTCAAACAACTAAGCAAAACTAGATGACGCCGGTAAACTAAATAGCGCTTCATGAAATAGTAAAAACACGCTTGGCTTTCTTTTTCCTTATTTGAAAGTAAAAACTAAACAAATCAAATCATGAGTACAATTAATAATAATAATAATAATAATAATAATAATAATAATAATACTAAATGTAGCGCACATGTTTATTGGCTGAGTACTGCACAAATAAATGTCATATATGTAGTCATTATTAGAATGTTAGTTTTTTAATCAAAACACATTTGATACAAACGTACACACACTCATTACAATTTTGATGTAAAACAACATCCATAAAATAGCCTACTTCATCAATTAAAATTACAATCTCAGCTTGAAGTATAGCCATATATCATAGAAATATAAAGTTTGAACAAATTCTATAAAACTATTTCGGCTGTACCTCAAGTATATACAGATATATACATGACAATTCGAAACGCCGTGTAAGAATTTAAATGGGAGATAGGGAATACTAAAACAAACCTTTTTCGTTAGAGAATATATGAATGCGGATTCCATCCTTTGGCGCTATAGAGTGCTGAAGGAAGGAATGCCCTACAGTTCGCAGTCGTCATTCGTAACGTTGACTTAGTAAGTGTAGGACGAAGCATTTCACAGATTATGAGATGGCTGAAATGCGTCTAGCGTATGGGGCTGCCAATGAAAATGAAAGAGCTTCTGTAAGGTTGTACCGTGAACGGTAACCTAACCTAGCAGACTTGTGCCCGAACCAACGAACATTTGCGCGCTTGCACCGGCAACTGTATGAACCCGGAACATCCCATGTAAATATGCATGATGCCACTGTAAACTGCTCTATATAAAAACTCGCATTGCTCGTTGGGGGCCCCGTCACCAAACCTCCAATGTGTTTTATTTGCAAGTGGATGTAAACTAATCTAATTCCAGGGTCGTTTTTTGATAGGTCTTACAGTTTAGCAACAAGAGGCGTCCAAACAAAGGACTGCACCGACTTTAAAGTTGCTCCGCCATTTTGAATTTTTTTGGAAGTTAAAAATTAAAAATTTTAAATTTTGGAACTATCCCTTTGGTTACAGGCTAAAAGCTAAAAGTTTGCCAAATTCCAAGTTTCTAGCTCATCTGGAAGTGGGTAGACATTAATGTCAGTGAGTGAGTCAGCCATGGGGATTTATAATATAATAATGCTGTTAACAATTTCTACCTTTCATTTATATACCAACAGTGTCCTCTAGCATCAAAGGGTGAAGTTTGTAGACATATATTCACTGAAGAAAATGGTTAGTTCTAGTGTTCTCTATCCCCCATTTAGGTTTGTAGGGAAAGTTTTGAATCACACTCTATAAGGAGATATAGACAGACAGACACAAGAACTGACAAATAGAATTATTTAAGACCCACTTTCGTTTAGTTCAAAGGTACATAAACGTAAATATATAAATGCCAACAATTGTGAGAAAGTACTCCACACCCCTCACTATCTGCAATTTGTTCTTGGCTCAGTCAGGATTGTTAAACTCTCAATACTTTCATGTGATGGTAGGCTATTTTTCTATTGATTTTTTAGCACTGCGCCATATTACCCGTTAGGGCTATAGACTTATATACTAATTAAGCTAATGGTCTTAGGCATAAATAAAGGTTGTATTTAGAGGTAGTGCACCAACATTTTCGGGGAGTGGGAGTGGAAAACCATTTGGTAAAACCCTATTTAAATACACCCGACCGAGATTCGAACCTTGATCTCCCCATCATCGGCAGTCTAGCCTGCTGTGAGAGTAGCGCCTTAAACCATGCAGTCACTGAAAAGGGCTGTTTGTTTATTATTTAGACACGTAACACAGGTGGGTAACTCGACCCTATAACTATCTGAATATACTGAAGCCTCGGCCCCCACTTGATTACGCTCTGATAATTCTCGTCTTAACGTTCTGAACCAGGAAGAATGGTCCCGTATAAATCACAAAAAGGGCAATTTGGGGCTCAGCAGTCCAACTACTGGCACATTTTGGTTTGTATTTATGTAAATAGTTAGGAAGCAATAGACAATGACAATGAATTTGTTTCCCTTCCCTGCGGAGGGACACAATGCTAGTGACACCTGGTCGACTGCGTAACCGACCAAATAAAGACACAAATAATCTTCTAGTACCTTCTGCATAGTTGTACTTCACCAGTCTTCTATTGATTCAATTTCAAATAAAATTACGAATGTTAGAAAGGTCATGACCAGTAAGACGCGGTACATCCACGGTCATAAATAGGCTGAATGGAGCAAAAACGTTCACTAAAGTTTCAAATTTAATGGATATTGGTTTAAAAATTTAATAGGACTAGGTTTAAAACTATTGTCATTTTGTTTCATATTAAATGCCAGCCGTTTCTTTGTAACTTTGTAATTTGTGTAATAAAAATGGGATAAGCTTCTACATTATTGTTAAATAGCAACAAAAAATCATTAAAATGCAATGGAAATTAATTAATATATCTACCTGTATGATAAGTCTTTCAATGGCCAGTTTGTAAAATAAAAAAATTATGTTTAACAATGGATGAACTGCTAGCACTCCTAGATGGGAATAGACCAAGGGTAACTATTCTAATCTATAACTTATTTGCGTATAACCCGAACGGGTAGTAAGACGCGGTGCTAATAATAATAATAATAATAATAATAATAATAATAACTTATTACTTTTGTTGTGGACAAAAAATGAACTCTCACTCTTTCTAATGAACAATAATTGTTTATTAGAAATAGAGATGATGATATTATTTAAATGTACCATCTTAATCCTGTTTGCAGCACTATTAATGGCACTTATGGTTTTAACAATAAAGTTCCATGGTATAATCATCAAATAAGAATGGAAACATTCCTAGTCCAGCAAAAATCGCGTACGTCCAGTGTGAATAGAGTCCATCTTTCCTACAGGGATCCTATACGATCAGTCTTCGTTATTTACTATAGTCCCAGATACTGGATGCAAAATGAAGTTAGTGCAATGACTTGAAGTATAAGAAGAAAAAAAAAGACCCACTTCGATGTTCGCATGGTTTGACGCGTCACTTTCACAAAATATTATACTACCAATGATGGGGATATTGGGTTTCAATTCCCGGTTGGTTGCGCCGAGGCTCGTTTTTCCAAAATGCTTTTCTACTCAACCTCCACGCAAATGTGGGTACACAACCTATACACTCCGCCTTACTCACCATAACTCATTAGCTTAATTAGTATATATGCGTACAACCCGGACGGGTAGTGAAACGCGGTGCTATAAAAAACAAAGCGTGTGCCGTGATAATACGAACTGCACGAGGACACAAGACTGAAGGAAATACTGACGAGCGTGCACACACAGTCAGTACTACTGTCAGTCTCTCCCCCCACTCGAAGCACTGATGAACTGATACTGATGTGATCAGACAATTCGGATAACTTCAGTATTATGGTCAGTCCAACCATCAGTCCATCACAACTGTCCCTACACGATCATTATTACTGCCAGTACTGTTAAAGACAATTTGAAATTTTGACTGATCGTGTAGGATCCATATTAAGAGTGGTGGTGACAGCTAGCAAAAGCTACCGGATCTACTCTCATGTATCCATTCGCCAAACCGTATGATCTACACGACCCTATTTTAAGTTGTTGTCACTTTTGGCAGTCAAAACTTTTACAACAAATCATTTGCTTAAAATTTTGTTTCCCTTTTAACAGTTTTTACATTGTTAAAACATTAACTCATGAAAATAAAAGTTCGATTTTTTTTGTGTGTGTTTAAAAGTGGCGTTTGTGGTTCACTTTAAAATTGTATTACAAACGAGAGCCTTTAAAATGCTGCCTTCTCTTTATGAAAAAAGATGGGTGACCAGGGATATTCAATTGGCCCGCGGGCCACATCCATTCCACCAAAGCTCCACAGATTGGCCCACGGATTGAAAGTACAACTACTGTATCACTGGAGACGCGTCGTCCATATTGATAAGACGGTATGTAGAGGCGCCTGACCTTGAATGGCCAGAGATATATTCAGTCTCGTATCAGTGGTAGAGGGAAGCTGCAAGCCCAGTGTTACCCCCTCATTGGCACCAACAACCTCGTTTACAACGTTGTTTACAAGGGAGTGCGAGTTTACCCTTCAGCAGCGTGTGTCCCTCTCTAGACTCGGTATCTCTCACTCCAAACACCACTAACATCGTGTGTTTACAAGGGAGTGCGAGTTTACCCTCCAGCAGCGTATGTCCCCCACTCTAGACTCGGTATCTCTCACTCCAAACACCACTAACATCGTGTGTTTACAAAGGAGTGTGAGCTTACCCTCCAGCAGCGTGTCCCCCAATTTAGACCCGGTATCTCTCCCTCCAAACACCACTAACATCGTGTGTTTACAAGGGAGTGCGAGTTTTCCCTCCAGCAGCGTGTATCGCCACTCTATACCCGGTATCTCTCACTCCAAACACCACCACATAACGGCTTAGCGATAGCACATATTCTTGCTTTAGACCTTGAACAATGCAGATGGCTGGGCTACAGCGGAGATCTTTGCTTGTAATTACTCTTATTGTAAGTTTTCTAGAAGGGCACTCTCTACTTTGAGTAGTAAGAAAGTAAACTTGATGATGAAAATCATCATTTTAATGCTGATTGGAATAACAAGTATATATTTATATTGCCAAACACTCCTAATATATAATATAAAATTACATTTCACTCCCCTCTCCCTTTTAAATAACACATTTATAATCTAATAACGTTCTAAATTAGTGCCAGATTGAATTAAATGTCTGGACCGCTAAATATTATGATTTATTTCAGTGGCCCGTTTCGATAATTAATTCAATAGCCCTGGACTAACCTGTGCCCAAATTAAAGCGGTTGATAACATTATACATACCGTCTTCAGTTGTGTCCATGTCCTTGTGTTTACAAAATAAAAACGTTTTGTTATGAAACTAATATTTTGTATGATCTAAGTTATAAAAAAACATCTATTTAGTTTTGTAACTAGTTATAACAAGATACAAGTGTGAATATAACATTTTTTTATTAATTATTTCATATATTATAATATCTTTTGATACCACAACCGTGAAACAAAACACATAATGGTTTATTTAATATATTTTATTCTTTCAATAAGTTACCAAAATACCAATTATACAGTAATATTTAAGGAAGTATTATCAAAATCATTTATTATTATTACAAGCACCACGTCTACCCGTTCGGGTTAAACGCACTTACGCTAATGTGAAATGGTAGGGTGATTGTGAGATGAAATGGAGGACCTACAGTTTAACGTGGAATCAGAACCACGGTGGAGGCCTGGCATTCCTCACATTCACAAGATGTCTTGTCAGAGGTGAAGGAAGGGTTTGGTAATCAGATAAATCTATGCCGGGACCGAGGATTCAAAATCATTTGATAATACTTTTTATAAATAATATAAAAGTATTACTAATAAAATTATTATTATTTTTACATAGGTTGACAGTAGTGACTTTCAGCCAATGTTTTCAATGAAGAACCTTCTACGAGCTGTCAGCTACCTCTCCTAACGTAGAGCACGAGACTATCATATTAATCCGTGGGAGAAGAAGGGAGAGTCCCACATCCCCCTACTTTCTTCCACCTGGTGGAACTTCCCTCACCCACTCCAGCACCCAACAGCAAACAAGCTAACGATGGTTCAAAACAATCCAGATATGTGGCAGATAATGGCTGACCTGTCCGCTGACATGTCTAGGAGCGTTTCATCAGCTTTGGGCATGCGGAGTTCTACTGATCAGGGTGCTAAGTGGGTTTCTCACCCGTATTAGCAGGTGCGTGGATAAAGACGTCAGTCTACTCTAGTCTAATTTGCCAGCAGTGAGAAGGTCGCGTTTCGAATCCCAACCAGTACTGAGGTGTTTTTTTTCTAAATTATCTCCTACTCTCGTTCTAAGCTAAAATGAAGGTACATTTCCTCTGATGTTTAGCCTACCTTATTCTTATCACACCAGGGTAAATATGCTGATAGTCTGGACAGGGAGTAAGACGCGTGGCACGGAAAGAAAAGGTGGGATACTTAACCTAAATACTCTTAGATAATGTACACTTTTTTAATTAATTCGTTCAATAAAAGAATTATTAATAGCTTAATTTAAGCGGTATCTACGAGGAAGTTTATTTGAAGAAAATGCATGTGCATTAGCAAAGAGAGGGATAGGAAAACCACAGCTATAATCGAATATGTAAAATAACTCCCAATACACCCGGCTGAGGTTCGAGTCTCTACCAGCTCCGGTAATTGATAATGCAGTATCTTACAATAGTGATGCCTTGGACTACGTGTATTCGAGTAAAACTAAAATAGTGTCAGATTTTATTTAAAGAAGCGAATGGAATGTGATTTTAATTTTTTACAGAGAAATAATTAAATTCAGACAATTATTTTGTCAATTGTATTTTGACTTGTTTCTAAAATAAAACATTTTATATAAGTTAAATTACAAATATAAATTTTGCAAATAATAAAATGATTAAATAGCTCTATCTTTTTCAAACTATGCTTCAAAATATTTGATAAATGCTCTCCGTTCTTAGTTTTTTAAAGCCCCAAAATAAGAATCTAGAAATATCTCGGTTTAGTTTGTGAATTATTTAATTAAATAAATGGTACGGATCTTCGCAAGGACTTTCTCTCTGGATTGTTTGAAAATGGAGATATTCACTCAAAACTCGTAATATATGTGAAACGAAATACTTACGTTTAACAATTTTTGACGCTCGTATTTAAATTTTATGATTTTCTTTTTTAAAGCATTTAAGTCTTCACTAGTATATTTGGACCAAAAAACGATATTGGGTCCACAATGGTCAATACTCCCTATTAAAATTTCGACTTTTGGTTAAAATTGTCGACATTTTACTAGGGGTTGCACATCTTATGGTTATCGCATTTTTATTAAATTCCTCACTTATAATTTAGACCAATAAAAAATTTAAATATTGACTACTGAGTATAAAATCATCGCTGTACGAACATTTCCCCAAAGAGGTTAAAGAAAAAAAGAACATTAACTTTTTTACAGATTTACTTATCTACTTACTCTATGGAATTAGATAATTATTGTGTTTAAAACTAAGTAGGATCTATGTACAGCTAAAGCTCACAAAATTGTTTCAATATATTTGCCAATATCTCCGAAACTATTATTTTTATAAAGATATATTTCAAATAAAAGCGTTTTATTTTTAATAGTACTACAGTTTTGAAATTATAAGTTATTTAGTATCTTTAATAGTTGCATAGATAAGGAAATTTCTGCTTCTTTAAAGTAACCTAAAATTCATTTTCATAGAAAAATGAAAATAGTCATTTTGTTTAATAATCTTAATCAACGCCTAGATACGAATTTTAATCAAAATTGTTCGAACAGATTTTGAGAAAATATATTTTTTCTCTTTTTCGTCCTTTATTAAACTACAAGAGTAAAACAGACACAAAGACAGATGACATTTAAAAAAACACTTTTTAGGGCGGGGGGGACATGAAATGTCGACATCTATCAACATCCCAGGTAAGATTTTTTTTACGGTCACAATACTTGCCCTTTAGTGTTCGAAAAGTTAATATATATATATATTTGCTTTTAGCTTGAAAATTATTGGTTTTCATTTTGTTTATAATAGTGATCAATGCTTAAAAATGAAATTTAATCAAAATCGTTATAGCCGGTTCTGAGAAAATTCATTTTTTTCTCTTTTTGCCCTTCAGTAAACTACCCTTAATTTTAGGGTTAGATATCCAATTCCAAAAACACCTCGGGACAACCCTAAAAACCCTAAAAATCTATGTACCAAGCTTTAGCCTGATTGGTAAAATAGTTTAGGCTAGTGAATTTGTACATATTTTATTGGGTATACCAATTCATACTTAGTCTGGGTGAGCCAATTTGTATATTGTTTCTCGGGTGGAACAATTTGTACCTAGTTTATTAGGTGAGCCAATTTGTACAGTGTTTCTAGGGCGGGCTAATTTATACCTTCTTTTTTTGCGGGTGGAACAATTTGTACCTAGTTTCTAGCGTGAACTAATTTGTAAACAGTTTCCAAACAGAGCTGCTTCGTACGTAGTGTCTAAGGTGAGTCCCCAACATGGCCAAGTATTCTTACCGAGCTATTTTTTTGTTGTTGAAGTGGTTATGTGAGGCCTACTGCCAGACCACTCAGCCTGTGTACGTGTCCAAATTCACGACGACTCTGCAAGAGGAACTGCCCCAGCTGTATCACGATCAAACCTCACGTCATTAAATAGCCGTTAGAGGTGATTAGGAGAAGATTAGGAATATACACGAGGTGAGATCAATGGTCACCGCCATATTGATAACATAGTTTTCAATTGATTTATATTGATAAATTCAATTATTGCTCTAAGATAGCTCAAATAGTCCCTGTGGAACTGAGTCAGTGGTACCAGCCTCGAGTCCTGTGGTCAGGTCTCTTGAAAAAAAATCAGATAGAGAGACTATTTAAATAATGTTTCACAATGACCCATGTCTTACAACCCGTCCAGGTTAGCTGCATGTTTACACTACTGGTGTATGACTTAGAAATTATTATTATTATTATTATTATTATTAGCACCGCGTCTTACTACCCGTTCGGGTTATACGCACTTACGCTATTGTGTAATGGTAGGGTGATTGTGAGATGAAATGAAGGACCTACAACTTAACGTGGAATCCGAACCACGGTGGAGGCCTGGCATTCCCCACATTCACAAGATGTCTTGTCAGAGGTGAAGGAAGTGTTTGGTAATCAGATAAAACTGTGACGGGACCGAGTATTGAACCCCGGCCGCCAGCATAGAAGTCCGACACCTTACCCCTAGACCACCAGGTCACCCTTATGACTGAGAAAGATAAAACATTAATACGTCCATACTTGCATGATGAGGAATAACGGGAGATCATTTAAGACAAACCAGCCCCAGAATATCCGACTGGGATTACAGCTCCCACCTCCAATTAAATTACCTACGTGTTTAGTTTTTTCAGCACCCTGGCTTAATATCCGTTCGGGCTATACGTCTATGTACTAATTACACTAGTGTGTAAGGGATGAGGAAGGTTGGATTTAAAGGAGGTGTAGCCACATATTCGTGGAGGGAGAGTGGGGAAACCATTTAAGGGAAACCCCTCTCAGTATACTTGTCCGGGTTTGAACTCCAATCTTTCCGTCATCGGAAATATATTCTATTGTGAGAGTGAAATCTTAGATCATATGGCCACTGAAGTGGGTTTCAGTTAACTATCTACTGGCTTAGTGAAGAACGAGTCATACTCAGGTGAAAAATTACCTAAGTCAAATTTCTTGCTTGTCCGAATCAAAGGGTTTGTTTTGTAGTATAATCCAGCTACAGTTCATATCGGACTTTTTTTTTGTACATATCTATAACTCAAGACCTCCCCCCCCTTTTTTTTTAAGTTCGCTAACCCTGTCTTAATAGTGTCCATACATTCACCAACTAAGTTAATAATAAATATATGACATCTATGCTATTGAAAATGTATAAACTGAAAAAGGTTTAGTAGAACTAGAGAAATTGCTGTCGAAAGAAATTTGCATTTTCTGAAATTGTGGCTTCTTCTTTGAGTATTTGGGATTTTTTATTTTATTTTGCCTATCCTTGGCTTAAGAGCTTCCATTGACAAAGATAAATGATAAAAATTAGTTGGGTAGAACTACGGGTTTTACTATCGTCTAAACTCACTTTAAAATACTCGTTTCACGTTTTAAATATATAACGTTTAAGGTGGAATGGAAGAGATGCGATAAAAATCCAGTGTTTTGCAGGGTTTTTTTTAAGGCAAAACTCTTTTTGGCTAAAATAAAAAAAAATATTGCTCCAGTACAAACAAAGAGTTTAATTTTCTTCTAGTGGTGATATCAACAGTTCCTGAATATCTGTCAAGGGCATCCTGGAATTTAGTTACTACTTTTTCTCTTTAGTTAAAATGTATCTCTTCTAATGCCAGTATACTCATGAAATGTATTCAAGATCTGTTGATATCACCATGTGAAGAAAATTAAACTCTCTGTTTTTACTGGAGCATTATTTTATTTATCTTATCCAAAAAAAGTTTTGCCATAAAAACAGCAAGAACACTGGCCTTTTAACGCGTCCTCTTCCATCCCAACTTAAAACAATTTTTTTGGCCAGTATTAGAAAAAGCTGTTACTGAAAATGGTATAAAATGAACAATATTGCTTGGACAAAATATCAATTGTCTTAAAATAGAACACGGCACCACATGGACTGAAAACTGGTCTAACTTTAGTATAATTAATAACTAATTAAGATAAGGAAAGTCTATAATTGACGTTAAGGAAGATAACCCTAGAGCTGATTCAATGGGCGGGGCATTTCAACCCGTTCTTATCAAATATGCATTGCCAAATAGGGCCTTGTCCTGTATTCTCGTCATTAGCTAATAAAGAGAATCTGAAGAGAATATCGAACTATTTGTTCCTAAAATACTCCAAGAAAGGGACACAAACTATCCTCGACTTTGAATATTAGATAATGTTACAAAGGATGTGGGTAAATATGTTAGGGATAGTGTGTGCAACTGAAGCAGAAAGAATTACAGACAGCTGGACGTCCAGTTTCAATGTGACGGGTGGTTAGACTATTTTTAAGTGTGGAAATGCCCCCTACCAAAATGACGATGACTCTTTCCGTGGTTTCGCCGCATCCGTAGAGGTCTTATGGAGGCCGCGAATCCACACTATTAATAACTAGGGAAAAAACTCCCACGTGGTGCATTTCTGAAAGAAAAGGCATCACGTCACGGGGCGGGGGCGTCTTTGATTAGAAGAGTTTTGTTGGGGAGAGCGGGGAGAGTTGAGGGGGTTAATTATTATGGATACTATTACAAGGCTTGGTGTAGCCAGTTTCGAGACTCATTATTACTTTTCTTCCACCCAGTGCTACAGGGCTTTGTGTAGCCTGGTTCAAGACTCATTATTACTTTTCTTCCACCCAGTGCTACAGGGCTGGGTGTAGCCTGGTTCAAGACTCATTATTACTTTTCTTCCACCCAATGCTACAGGGCTTTGTGTAGCCTGGTTCAAGACTCATTATTACTTTTCTTCCACCCAATGCTACAGGGCTTTGTGTAGCCTGGTTCAAGACTCATTATTACTTTTCTTCCACCCAATGCTACAGGGCTTTGTGTAGCCTGGTTCAAGACTCATTATTACTTTTCTTCCACCCAATGCTACAGGGCTTTGTGTAGCCTGGTTCAAGACTCATTATTACTTTTCTTCCACCCAATGCTACAGGGCTTTGTGTAGCCTGGTTCAAGACTCATTATTACTTTTCTTCCACCCAATGCTACAGGGCTTTGTGTAGCCTGGTTCAAGACTCATTATTACTTTTCTTCCACCCAATGCTACAGGGCTTTGTGTAGCCTGGTTCAAGACTCATTATTACTTTTCTTCCACCCAATGCTACAGGGCTTTGTGTAGCCTGGTTCAAGACTCATTATTACTTTTCTTCCACCCAATGCTACAGGGCTTTGTGTAGCCTGGTTCGAGACTCATTATTACTTTTCTTCCACCCAATGCTACAGGGCTTTGTGTAGCCTGGTTCAAGACTCATTATTACTTTTCTTCCACCCAATGCTACAGGGCTTTGTGTAGCCTGGTTCGAGACTCATTATTACTTTTCTTCCACCCAATGCTACAGGGCTTTGTGTAGCCTGGTTCAAGACTCATTATTACTTTTCTTCCACCCAATGCTACAGGGCTTTGTGTAGCCTGGTTCGAGACTCATTATTACTTTTCTTCCACCCAATGCTACAGGGCTTTGTGTAGCCTGGTTCAAGACTCATTATTACTTTTCTTCCACCCAATGCTACAGGGCTTTGTGTAGCCTGGTTCGAGACTCATTATTACTTTTCTTCCACCCAATGCTACAGGGCTTTGTGTAGCCTGGTTCAAGACTCATTATTACTTTTCTTCCACCCAATGCTACAGGGCTTTGTGTAGCCTGGTTCGAGACTCATTATTACTTTTCTTCCACCCAATGCTACAGGGCTTTGTGTAGCCTGGTTCAAGACTCATTATTACTTTTCTTCCACCCAATGCTACAGGGCTTTGTGTAGCCTGGTTCGAGACTCATTATTACTTTTCTTCCACCCAATGCTACAGGGCTTTGTGTAGCCTGGTTCAAGACTCATTATTACTTTTCTTCCACCCAATGCTACAGGGCTTTGTGTAGCCTGGTTCAAGACTCATTATTACTTTTCTTCCACCCAATGCTACAGGGCTTTGTGTAGCCTGGTTCGAGACTCATTATTACTTTTCTTCCACCCAATGCTACAGGGCTTTGTGTAGCCTGGTTCAAGACTCATTATTACTTTTCTTCCACCCAATGCTACAGGGCTTTGTGTAGCCTGGTTCGAGACTCATTATTACTTTTCTTCCACCCAATGCTACAGGGCTTTGTGTAGCCTGGTTCAAGACTCATTATTACTTTTCTTCCACCCAATGCTACAGGGCTTTGTGTAGCCTGGTTCGAGACTCATTATTACTTTTCTTCCACCCAATGCTACAGGGCTTTGTGTAGCCTGGTTCAAGACTCATTATTACTTTTCTTCCACCCAATGCTACAGGGCTTTGTGTAGCCTGGTTCGAGACTCATTATTACTTTTCTTCCACCCAATGCTACAGGGCTTTGTGTAGCCTGGTTCAAGACTCATTATTACTTTTCTTCCACCCAATGCTACAGGGCTTTGTGTAGCCTGGTTCGAGACTCATTATTACTTTTCTTCCACCCAATGCTACAGGGCTTTGTGTAGCCTGGTTCAAGACTCATTATTACTTTTCTTCCTTCCAATGCTACAAGGCTGGGTGTAGCCAGTTTCGGGACTCATTATTACTTTTCTTCCACCCAATGCTACAGGGCTTGGTGTAGCCGGGATCGTGACCAGTTATTAATCCCCCCCCCGTCCCCTCAAAGGGCTCCAGGCCATCTTTCCCGTCTTAGCTATTCTATTATTTATAATATGATAGTAGGTAGGAGGAAAATATAATTTAGAAGTGTATACACATTTGATAGGAGGGAAAGTGAGAAATTATTTTGAGAAAAATCTTCAGTAAAGATGGATGGGATTCTAACTCCAACCTCTCAGTCAACATAAAACCAGACAGTTTGAGACTTATATCTTTGTCTGGGTGCCCATTATATTAGTTAATAAACCATATTATTTCTCATGTAAGTTTTTTTAAGCTGCTGATGGGCATGCAGGATCATCTGGGTTAAATAATTTCCTGAGTTTAACTTAGGAGACAGTGGTTTAGTCTTGATTTGGTCTTGAAACGTCATATAAATGGGATAAAGCGTTCGGTCTATTGCTTAAGCTACCAGATCTGCTTTGTTGTATTCATACGACAGGTCACTCAACCTCCGGTAGATGATGTCAAGTACAAGTACAAGAGCTGTATGAGTATATCTCGGGGACTAGCGAGAACAGATGATAAAGCGTGGTAAGCACTTAAGGCCCATCAAGGTCACCTATGACCGTGTAAGTGTGCATACTATAGAATATTACCCATACATGGGAACAAAACTTACAAACAGTTTCAACATACAACAAACAATCGATATGGTGTGTTCAACAAGCTCTATATGGATATTCAAACATGTCGCGCTAACTTAGTGGTTCGAGCCACGACTTAAAATGTGATCAAATAAACCAGGCTACACAAAGCCCTGTAGCATTGGGTGGAAGAAACAATACATATAAAAACAAGGTTCGTTTATAAAATATTAAATGAGGCTTCTGACACCTGTAGGATTTTTTATATCCCCCACGCTCCGAGTCTAATAACATATCCGGTCTACCAGCATATGCTACATTTATGGGAGTAGGAAGGAGTAAGGTAGAATTTAGAATAAATGTACCAAGCATTTTCATGGAGAAAGAGATTTCGGAATTATTTAAGAGAAAGCACACTCAGTATTTTCTCAACCTCCTCGTCACCATCAAACCCGAACAAATTGAGACCTTTTCCCATAAGTACACCTGAGTGGGTCTCTAAAAGCTGTGTCCACTGGTGTGGGTCTCTAAAATCTGTGTCCACTGGTGTGAGCCTTTAAAAGCTGTGTCCACTGGTGTGAGCCTATTAAAAGCTGTGTCCACTGGTGTGGGTCTTTAAAAACTGTGTCCACTGGTGTGAGCCTTTAAAAGCTGTGTCCACTAGTGTGGGTCTCTAAAATCTGTGTCCACTGATGTGAGCCTTTAAAAGCTGTGTCCACTGGTGTGGGTCTTTAAAAACTGTGTCCACTGGTGTGGGTCTTTAAAAGCTGTGTCCACTGGTGTGGGTCTTTAAAAGCTGTGTCCACTGGTGTGGGTCTTTAAAAGCTGTGTCCACTGGTGTGAGCCTTTAAAAGCTGTGCCCACTGGTGTGGGTCATTAAAAGTTGTGTCCACTGGTTTGGGTCTCTAAAATCTGGGTCCATCGGTGTGGGTCTTTAAAAGCTGTGTCCACTGGTGTGGGTTTTTAAAAGCTGTGTCCACTGGTGTGGGTCTTTAAAAACTGTGTCCACTGGTGTGAGCCTTCAAAAGCCGTGTCCACTGGTGTGGGTCTTTAAAAGCCGGGTCTACTGGTGCGGGTCTCTAAAAGCTGTGTCTACTGGTGTGGGTCTTTAAAAGCTGAGTTCACTGGTGCGGGTCACTAAAAGCTGTGTCCACTGGTTTGGGTCTTTAAAAGTTATTTAGAAGGCTTTATACTTGATAATTTGGGTATTTCAAGTAATGTATTTGTTTACCACATTTGATTAGAGGCTAATATTTAAAAATCAAGACCAAATTGATTTGATAATATTCTTTCATTTACCTTACATTATTTTATTTCTTAATTAATTCAAGAAATGCTGTTAATGAGAAACATTTAAAGTTTTTCATCCACTTCATTATTATTTGTAAGCCTATCAGAATCTGAAACTGAATATTCAGATAAACTTTCAGCTAGATGCTATTCTGTAGACACACATTTCTATATTTAGTTTGAAACTGAATATTCAAATAAACTTTCAGCTAGATGCTATTCTTTAGACACACATTTCTATATCTAGTTTGAAACTAAATATTCAAATAAACTTTCAGCTAGATGCAATTCTTTAGACACACATTTCTATATTTAGTTGGAGCTTTTGTTCTGTAGTGAATTAAATATTGGAACATGCTTTCCTTAGCTCAGTTGGAAGTGTGTTTGACATATGAGCTAAGGGTTTCGGGTTCAATTCCCAGCATGGCCGGGAAGCTTATCATTGGTGAGATGTGGGTATCCCCTTTCACAGTGAGGAATTAATGACTTGGGGCTGTATGTTGTGTATTTTTTAGATTTATGTTAGTTAATAAGTCGTGTGGAGACATAATCAGTCGGTTCAGAAAGTGCACATTAAATACTTCCAATAAGTGAAATCAATGAAGTGACTAGACTGCCGATGACAAAGAGATCGTGTTTCGATTCTGGTCAGGTGTACTGAGGGTGGTCTTTACTAAATGTCTTCCTAATTTATCTATCTCTATCTCCACACAAATGGGAGTAAATTTTCTCTAAATCCAACCTTCTTCACGGTTAGCTCATTAGCGTAATTATTACATAAGCGTATAACCCGAAAGGGTAGGTGTGATAAAAACAACTATCAAAATGGAATCGCCTGACAATACATAACTTTTTGAATCCTTTTCCCACCCTATTGAAACACCCACCAGAGCAGGGGCTCCTTAGTTGAAGTCCACGACCCTAAAGAGATACATAGATGTACTTCAGGGGAACGCTGAACTTGCAAGAACAACAACTTTCACACTGATATATCTTTCAAAAATAAAATTTAGCTAAAATTTGTCTTATAATGTATTGTCTTTTTATTTAAAGCATTGATAAAAAAATCAAATATGTTACTAAACAACTTTTTTTTTTAATATTCTGAGAACTGTATTTAAATATGAATGGTTTTCTTTGAAATTCTATGTTTTTTATTCTACGCATTCAAAAACCATTATTCAGAGAAAGGGTCCATGGCACAAAAAAGGTTAAGAATCTCTGCAATAGCGTAGCAAAAAATAGTTCTCACATTTTACTAGACAAGCTTACATCATGGTAGATGGTATCAGACAATATATTTAAAGTATGTTTTAAACAAAAGCTAAATGCTTGAAATAATTCCAGAGTGGTAGAAACCACCTTACATGTTTATGCTAAGTTCATTGCAGTAATAATAGCACACGTGGAACACATGGGTCTCTGCTCATTAGATATATCGTTCTGAAGTGTGTCTGTAAGTCACGTGATATTAGGGAGTAATGTGTGTATCCGGAAGTGAGTGAGGAAGCTATTATCAGGAGTAGGAAGTGGTCCAGCAGAGATTGGTAGTCTGAAGAAACAAGACACACACCAGAGTGATGGCCTCGGAGATACTAGTGGTTAGGAGTACATTTGACTCAAGAGGTTCCAAGCGTTCGTTAGCTCTATTACACCCTCAGCCAATCCTATAGACAAGGCCCCAAACTATAGGATAGTGAGGATGAAACAATACAAGGGAAAAACAGTAAATAGAAAAGGTTTAAAACAAGATGTTCTTTTATTGCCAATATTATCATCAAAACACGGAAAAGACGGCCTTATTATTAAAATATCCTGTAGTTACTATCTAGAAAGAAAACATTGATATATATATATATATGCGTCGGACTTAAGGTCCTCAAAACATGACGTTGTTACTGGTTGCTCTCAACCACAAAATAGGACTTAAGGTCTTTCAAGCAATATCACAACAAGTTATACCTTAGTTTACATGACCTACCTAACTCAACAACTTCTCGTAAATTCAATATTTTACTAATATATATTTTACAGTTAAATTAACTTGATCCCAACAAGGATCACAAAGAAAGCACAAAAAATTACTAAGCCTCACGCAGTTTAGCATTTGTCAAATATTATGTAGTTGTTACATTTAGCGTTACTTTCTAACAGGTACGGCAAAACAAAACAAAATGATCCTACATATTTACATCTAATAATCTTACGAGCTCCGAAAGTTAGAGAGAAGTTACCTTTACTTTACATATATACAAATAAAAAACAATCTATCCTGCTTCCTACACCTGGCTGAAGCGTAGTTATGGCTAAATGTGAGTGAACAATATTTTGTTGCATTTTTACAATAAGCCTGCATCCTGCTCCCTACAACTGACTGATGCGTAGCTATGGCTAACAGAGAATAATTACAATAGTTATATTGCATTTCTACAACAAGCTTGCATCCTGCTCCCTACCGCTGACTGATGCGTAGCTATGGCTAAAAGAAAATGTGTACAATGTATACAATTTACCAACCTATTATATAATGAGCCTAGAACACGGAGACAAGGGGGAGGGGTTTACACTTTCAACTCAGTTACACCCAAATAGTTTATTACGTCATTCTGACACACTAGGTAGGTTTTCCCAGCCGCTGATTGGACGCTTCGTAGTAGCCCGGCCGTATTCTGATTTCTCTACCAATGTGAAAGCATGAAAGTTCGGCGTGGCATCTTCATATCCCTCCGCCAGACGGCAAACCAGGTTCAGTTGATTTGGCAGAGGGAGGTCTAGTAAACATCGGCTAGTTTATTTTCAATGATCAGGTGGAGTAGACCGTCGATCCGTCCTTCGAGATGTTGTTGCCCAACTCTTGTTTAGTAGTGCGTTTGACTCGCAAGCGGCGTAGCCAAGGAATCTGGACGAAGGTACGTTTGAACAGTTACTTAATTTCACTGTTTATAATGGATTTTGAATGTTTGCTTTGAATACTGGTTGGGGCTGGATAGGGCTATAATAGAGAATAATACTATTATAGATTTAATTTGAAGGTAATTTCTGGGGGTGGGTAGTACGTCTCTTGGCAATTTATTTGGTGATGTTAGGTTGGGTGGGGAGTCATTGTACAATACAAGGCTTTGTATTGTTACAGCTCTGCTATCAACTATGAGCCTCTTCATTTACCAGTACAGCCATGTCAAGCTTTGCTTGTCTTGGTAACAACCCTCGAGCCAATAGTGGGGAAAAGGCAACAGTTTACCAGTACAACCATGTCTAGTCTTCTTTGTTCTGTGATCTCTCACTATATTTCGTCTCTCCACGCTAATGCGTGTGTATTTTGTTTAAACTATCTTCCACATACCAACTCCGCCACCATTAGCCATGACAAAAAAGTAATATTAAATATAATATTTTTCTAGCATTACGCCTTAAAATCTGTCATGGTTTGATGCGTATGTACCAATTACGCTAATTTGTTATGGATGAGTAAGACTTAATTAGTGGAAGTGTACCCACATACGGGGAGTAAAAGTATAAAATTATTTAAGAAAAAATACTCTTAGTACACCCGACCAGGATTTAAACATAAATACCCCTTTTTTCAGTAGCCTCACTTATTGCGAGAGTGGCGCCTTGTAGCTTAGAATATTGTGTCCAAAGAGGGCAAAGAATTGTTAGAGCTTGGAATCTTTAGTCTTGCTAAAAGTGTACAAGCCTGACATAATCAAACTAGCTTTTTGTCTGTAGTTACTACTACAGCAGTTATGCGCCAACATAAAAATAGTTTTTATTAATACCAAAATATTGTACCCAAGGGTGGTGGCCTAAGGGTCGTGTGAACCGGGCGGCTGTTCGGGGCGCCGGCTCGAGGGCGCGCCAAACAAAGATAAACCTAACCTAACGTAGCCGGGTATGATATGAGAATTATCCCCAAAACTTAACAACTCCAAGCCTACATAGACTAGGCGTAATAGTGGAGTTGCAATCGTTCATTTTTTGTTACATATTACATTTTGGTACATATTAGTATAATTTTATGGGTAGTAAATTATAATTTAGTTCCACTCTCAAAAGGTTATTTTACATTCGCCATCTTGGAAAAATGGCACCCTATAACAGTTTGTTTTTGCAATATAACGTAAACCATTTATACTGTCAAAGTGTTTGTTAAAATTATAATTAAAAAATAGAAGATAGCATTGTCTACAAAATAATGTTAGGTTTGGGAATTATTTTCATATTTTTCCAGAGTGCAATCGCCATGGAAAATGTGGTAGCTGACAGCTCGCAGAAGATTTAAGGAACGGTCAAAATAAAAACAAAATTAAAAATAAATTATATTTGTCAACGTTTTGACTGCCAAAAGTGACAACAAATTAATATATGGTCTTACAGATTATTTGGTTTTTCAAATGGATACAAGAGAGTAGATCCGTTAGCTTTTACTAGCCGTCAGTTATAACCACTTCTATGGCGAATGGACTATATTATCCACCGATTACATAGGAGATGCCAAAAAGCAAACCCGCCCGGGCACACAATTTACCTCAGGCCATCCCTGGTTGTGCCTACTTGAAAACTAACTATTGTTAAATATACCAAACTTAGAAGGGAAAAGGGGGAAAGCGGGGGGAGGGGGCCGAAATAACCTATTTTGGGATTTAAAAATAACACAGAGCTTTGTCCATTAGCGAGGAGAGGGATCGAGCTAGAGTGTCGAATTATGGGAATTGTCTTCTATATCCTGATTTTGGTTGGAGGAACAGTAGATATTATTCAAACATATTTCTTTGTAATCAACATTAATAGCATTTCTCTACATTATTTATGCTGTTATATGTATGGATAATATTGATCAAAAGTGACAACTCCAGATAAACTGACTTATGTATGAATATATTAAAATTATTTTAGTAAATTTACTAACTAACTTCTACTGTTCTTCCTATCAAAATCATACTATATATAGTTCCTTGTGACCTTTCACCGCCTTACCGACGGTCAGTCTGGGAGAGTAGCCTGTCCCGGGTGTAGAATGGAAGCGCATCATAGTTGGTGCGATGTTAGCGTTTGCGAGTGTTACATAAGTAACAGTCAGGCTAGGTCAACGAGTGAACTGTAGACTCTAGGACATAGGTGGCCAGTATTATTTATCAATATAGCCACAGGTACGGAGAATGAAAAGTGAAATTTGCCATCCCATGTAAAAATTGAAAAATTAGGTTGATCTTTCAAGCAAAGGTTTAAAACAACCCACACTGTTTGAACAAGTTTATTAAAAATATGTAAAGTTTGAATAACAGTTAAAACTGCCTTTAGATGAAAATGTAAGGAAGTTTAGTACAAAATTTACCATTATTTTTTCTGACAAATTTCAGAATCATTGGATGAATATAGGAACTCAATTCACACACTGAATGCTTCCAATGACATGCAGGAAACAGGTTACAACCAGCACGCGCCGCCAGGAAAAAGTTTATTTAACTGTGAGAGCTGACAAACTCAAACTAACCACACTTTTATAGCCATTTTGTCACAATTTTATGGCAAATTCACCACTTGTGGCGATTGGTGACAAGGTTACCCACCGAAGTTGTAGGACATTGGCAGAAGCAAGGACCTTTCTTAGTCTACCTTTAAAACTAAACTTGTTCAGCAAACATTACTTACTCTCTGTATAATATAGATACTACTTAGTATCCATTTAAACTTCAACAAATGACTATTAGTGAACCCAACAATTATTATTTATCAATACTGAACCCAACCCATTAAACCTTTTCTGACAAATTTACCCACGGAGTGGGACAGGATAGCAACAAAATAATTAAATTGGGTTAAGTTGTTAAATAAACTGTTGCTGCACATAACATAATATATGCATCATCGATGGTTCTGCAGACTAAATATCAGACTTGTCTATATTGGTTTGCCAGATACGAGGAGGTCTGGACTCAAATCCCGGACAGATGTATTGAGGATGGATTTTCTTAAAGGTTTCCCACTTTATAACCATTTAAATGAGGGTAGTTGTTCTTATTTTAGCGTGTAACCCAAACTGGTAGTAATACGCGGTGCTAAAATAAAAAAATAATCTTATATATTATATCCTTCTTATCCCTACTCCAATAACCTAATTAAAATGTGTACAGCCCGGATGGTAGGCTTAGGCACACAAAGAGAAATATAATAGGCTTGTTTTTTTACTTTCTCTTAAAATGGTCTTTATTAAATGTTTAGCACGAATAGAAATTATATATATATATATATATATATAGATAGAGAGAGAGAGAGAGTTTTGTATTTTTTTAGCACCACGTCCTACTACCCGTTTGAGCTATACGCTATCAGTAAGTTCAATTTTGAACGTGTACCAACCCATTGTTGGTTTCCGTATGTGTCTTTCTCCTGTAGTCAGAAACAATTTTCAGTTATATTTTATAAAACAAAGAATTTAACTAACTCGCATCAGTTTCGAGAACGCTGAGTTTCAATCACTTTATATACATGACATATTAGGTGTGAGAAAGCAACCTTATACAATTATGTTCCTTTTTTTAAAAATGAAAACCTAGGCTTGAGGGATGAATTAATACAATTACGGAAACAAGCCTTATCTGAATCATATTCGAATACATTGAAAAATGACACCTTTACACCTGATATATTTGATACCAGAGGAAGTGTAATGTATAAGGTATACATGTTCTCACGGCAGTGCTGCTACCTGTCGAGCGTGTGTGTACTATCAACCACTCGGGACAGCACGAGTCATCAGAGTGACACGACTCACCAGCTGACAAGTTGGTCAACGTAATTACCGTGTCAGTGGAATGACACGATTCATTGGCTGACAGTAGGTCAGCGTTATAACATTTTAAGCACGAGTCAGTGAAATGTAACGAATCACTGGCTGACAGTCGGTCAGCTTTATAACCTTCTCAGTACGAGTCAGTGGAATGATAAGAATATTTAATTTAAAGAGTAGGGGGAGTAAGGAAAGTTGTTTTAGAGGAAATGCACCAACCTTAGCGTGATAAGGGGTTGGGGTAGGTTCAAAGTGATAAATTTCATGCAGAGCCACCCAATAATCAATGCAACTTGACGGGATTCAAACCTTGACCTCCCCGTCACCATTGGTTCTATTGTGAGCTTTACTTCTCGACACTTTTTATGGTGACCTGAGTGTACAGCCAGGTAAGGAGGGCGTTGCCTCGCTACCGTAACTTCGTATAGTTTATAGGAGTGCTTAATGCGCCCATCCCAGCTGTGGTGCTATATCAGAACACGATTTACAAGCCACTCAACCTAGGACAGTGACAACCAGCACCCAATTCTTCAGGATAGGACGGTTTACTAACCAGCCTGGTTAGAACAAAGTTCCTCAGCTATGGGGGATAATCTCTCTAACCATTCAACAGCGCTACACACTGGGTGGATGTTAAGTAGGTTAGGTTCCAAGTCATCACAGGTTTAGAACTCTGTCCCTTTTTGCAACTCTTGGTACCCGAGCCCTCCCTCAACTCACTATAAAGTTTTAAGGGAAAGGTAATTATCATTGCAAGTATGCATTTTTATTCCCCACACTGATACGTCCTCTTTTTTGTTCATACAAACACACAACGCTCACTCCTTTAATAACTGCATATCCTTGTATTTCTGTGATTAAATAACAACCAAAAAATCACAGCCTCTAGAGCGCCAGTTGACCCCCCGTCAGTTAAAACGAAGACATGTATTCTTGTAAATCTCACTATTGGGGTGTTCGGGAGTCAAACACATGACCACGCAGTGATGGAGGAGACGTGGATTCATTGACTCTATCCCCTCCTCTACATTCTATCCTCTCTATCGTCTCTTCCTATCTATCACATCGTCCTTTAGATTATCTCAGAAGTTGGTCAGATGAAGATCGCGGCCAACACTAGCAGACGAGCTCTTTCTTGGTGTCCATCCTGCTCCAGGAGTAAGATCAGTAGCTTATTTGAGTCTTATAAACAATTCATAGCAGCTACAAGCTCCAATTATGATCAATTACTTTAGGAGGAATTTAATGTTAAAAAAAATTTCTTGCCGTAATCTGTTGGGGGATTTTACCATGTAGCGCCTGTCGTATTGAGCTTGACTGCTGAGGACGGGGAGATCGAGGTTCGAATCTCGGTCGGGTGAACTGGAGGAGGTTTTTCCTAAATGGTTTTCCACTCTCCCTCCACGCAAATGCAGGTTCACTTCCTCTAATTCAACCTTCCCAATTCCTAATTTAATAGAGTAATTAGTACTTAAAGCGTATAACCCGAACGGGTAGTAAGACGTGGTGCTAAATATTATATATATTATACTTTACCATGAACCACCAAAGATAGGAAAACCTCCCTATCCTCTACCTTCCTCCCAAAATAAATCTATGAATACGGCCCTGATAGTAATAATTGATTCCTATGTAGTGCTCTTACTAATTCCTCTCCCCGACACGCAGCAGCACTGAGCTAAATTAAAAATAGGGGAAAACTTTTCACACAGGCAGTAAACAATATTTAACTATTTATTAAAACCTAAAAATAAATATGGATGTATAATAATAAGGTTCACTCAATATGGTATAATATAAACGCATTGTTGTGTTTAAAATTAAGTAGAGCTGTAAGGCCTGTACGCTCATGTGGCAAGGATGAGGAAAGCAAAGGCTAGAGGAAATATCCCCACGTTTGTGTGGAAGGAGAGTGGGAAACTGTTTAGTTAAAAAATCACTCTTACTGCACCCAACATAGATTCAAAATCAGAGATTTCTCTCACATGCAAACAAAACTAGATGAGCTTGATATTCAAACTGCTTGTCTATCGGCATGTGTGACGTAATTGTTACAAAGTATTAAAAACATTTTATTGATTTTTTTTATTGGTTGTTGAAATTTGTTATGAAAAATCCGTTGCAAATTTGTATAAAGGAAAAGGTTGGGACAGTTAAAAGTGCCATGTCCATAATAAAGCTGAGGGTGTGTTGCGGAACTATTAGAAACTCAGTAAATACATCCATATAAATCTTTAAAACCAGGGAAATTAGAGTGGTAGTGTAGGGGACTCAAGAAACAATCAGTATTTTTTGTAGCTTTTATATCAATACTTTTTTGGCCCAAATAATTAAAATTTTGCTCCAGTAGAAATATAGAGCTTAATTTTCTTCACATGATGATATCAACAGTTCTTGAATGTCTGTCATGAGCATATTGGATTCAGATGAGAATCTTTTTAAATTTATATAAAAAGCTGTATTTAATTTCAGGACACCTTTGACAGATTTTCAAGAACTGTTGATATAACCATGTGAATAAAACAGCTAAACTCAATGCTTATACTGGAGAATTATTTGATTTGTTCAAGCCAAAAAACGTTTCGCTGTAAAAATGGGAAAAACATTACCATTAAATCGCGTCCCTTACATTCTCACCTTAACAGCGAGTTTTTCTTTCAAGCATTTCCTAGTAATTATATATATATATATATATATATATATATATAGTCAAACAAATATAAGAAAATAATTTGAGGAAAATATTAAAAAGTCAGGGCAATGTTTCCAACATAGGCAAACAAGGTCATTTTATTTATCTTACAACTGTCACAAATGTCAAGAAGGGGCCACTGCATAACACATATAATAGAGTATGAACACATAAGATGTGGAGTAGTTACTCATTGATCTGTAAGATAAGTTTCTTCTAATGGCGTTCAGATTAAACGTTTTAACAAATGTTTGCCAGATGTTCTTGAGGAACTAAAACCATTGCGGCGACTCGGAGGCTTATCTGTCAAATAATTATTTTTTATTGGTACGTCCAACTTCATAGTTATCAACAATTTATTCTAGGGAGTAAGGATGAAGGGGTGACTAGAATATAAGCTCCCGTTAGCGTGAAGAGATGATCGGAAAACCACAGTGGAAAATCACCCACAGAGCACCCAACCGAAATTCTAAATCTTGACCCACCGTCGCCAGTAATTTGAGACTGACGTATTGTACAACGTGACCACTGGTGCGGGTATCGTCATATCGATCGATACAGACCAGTTTCTGGAGGTTAATATAAGTAATGTTTTGTGGTTAACCTTGTGGGGCAATTAAAATTCGATATGAGTTTTTTCATATTTTGTCCATTTTTAATGTTTTTATCGACTAAAACTATTACGGAGATGTCAAGAATTATGGGAAAGATACGAGGGTAGAGGTGAGGGTGGGGTTAATGCACTTTTAAAGTCATATAAGGGTCGATTTTCTTAACACTCCTTTGTTTCTAATCACGTTTTTAAATCAGTATAATTTGCAGATAGGGCCTGCAGTTAGTTTGATGGATTTTGCTTGAGCAATAAAACTCTATAGCACAACTTCCTTCGGAGGGGAGGTAAAGTCATCGGTCCCATAACGAGCTTGGCATATAAAATAAACCTGGAAGGTATGTGAAAATACCTTTCCTGTCAAAATAGGTAGGCTCATATACAAATACTCATGTGCTGATATTAGCAGTCAGTTCAGAAAGTACTCGTTAAATATCTCAAATAAATAAAATAATTTACAACAGTTATACATAAGTTGCTCAAAGGAGTGACCGCCAACAGTAGCACATTCCTGGCAGGGGTGACACATTTATTCTCGTACATTATAAAGATTCCCAAGCCTCATAAGCTAGATACATGTCAGCCATATCATAATCCGTAAAATACTCCATGTTACATGTACAAAGTCCACGTTACGAATAATGACGGTGAAAAATACTCGTTTTATGTGTTGTCCTTCAGCGTCCTTTACCACTAAAGGGTGGACATACATTCATCAACGAAAAAAGTTTGATTTAGCGCTCTTTATCTCCTGTTAAATTTTGTACAGAGAGCTATGAATCACCCTTTATACTAGGTGAAAACTTGTCTCAAAATTGAATAGAACATTCTAAAAGGAGAAATAAAGTCAAGCTTGAATCTCCTCTAGAGACATTACCTACCAAAAAAATATTCAGTTTTAAAAATTATGGGGGGTAGTTAAAGCACTTTAGTAATCAGTGTGCCAAGTCTTAGAAAAACTCTGGACAAACTAACAGACACCACACGACTCTCAATATATATGTTACTGTGAATGTGCGGAATTGGTTATTTTGTAAAATAACCAGGGAATCTATAGAATCACTGAAAGCGATGGTCTATTTAACAAATAATAGGATTTAGCTAAATATACCAGTGATTTTATAACTTTCCAAATGCAGTTTGGTGAAAGTTTGAAATATGAACCGTATTATCTACATTTACCGGTGATCTTATAATATATGTAGTGTATGTGAATAAAAATATAGAATATAAATCCAAATTATCCTAAACTAACCTAGTCTAACCTAACCTAAGCTGAAATAAACTAGTCTAAGCCAACCTAACCGGTCTAAACTAACCTAACCAAACCTAATCACGTGATTTATTAACTTTCACTAGTGATTGATGGTAATTTTGTAAAATAACCGGAGAGCATATGAAATAATTAAGACTTGTTTACACTCCCCAAGTGAACCAGTAGATTTGTAGAACTACCCGAGACTGCACAAACCCATCACATTCAGCACTCTCACAGTAGTATAAATACAACAAAAGCTCATGTGTATTTGTAGCATTGTTTGCATATCTATTGAAAGACTTGAAAATATATTAACTTACTCATTGACTCAGTTAACAGCGTGTCCGCCTGAGTTGAGGGTCCTATGTTAGATTATTTGCTTTACCGAAAAATTATGAAAATACTATCATTTGTGAAATAAGTACTTTCTCTTTTACAGGCCTGAACTAACGACACGGGGACTGGGTGCTACGTATGTTCTAGAGCCAAATTAGTTTGTAAGTCGTGTGCTGTTATAATCGATTTATTCAGAAAATGCATATTTAATACCCTTAATAACTAATAAAACTAACTTAGGATTATAAATTCCGTAACCTTCTTTTACAAGTTTTAAATGTTTCCCCCTACTTTCTAATTTAGATATATATTGTGAAACTGTTCAAACTCGAGATTGTGACAAATCTTGACTTTTAATATACCCCGAACTTTAAAAAAAAACTGGGTTTTATAATTCTGTATTTCTGTAAATGGGGCTAGAGCCAAAACCACTGGGCTGATTTCGTTTGGATCATACCTCAAGGACAAATTGTGAGTTTTAGTTCTATAACTAAGAGTAGTTTATTGATGTCTGGTTTTTGGAAATCTTAAATTATTTATAAAGTCTATAGGGATCTTGTCAAAAGGGATATCTGGGGAGTATTTTATATTATAAATAATAATGTCTAACAAATTAATTTTCAAAGAAATAATAATTCAAGGGGATATCATTAATGAACATTTTTCTATTACTATTTTTGTGACCATATTTCACTATCTGTTTGGGGTATACGCATTTGTAATAATAACACTAGTGTGTTAGATATTACAAAGGTTGAATCCAGAGGAAGTGTATCTGCATTTGGATGAAGGGAGAGTGAAAAATGTTTTAGCAAAAATAATTCTCAGTACACCAGACCGGGGTTTGAACCCGGATCTCACAATCATAGGAAGTTTTGTCTGTTGCACCTTACGACCATTCGACAACCGAAGCCGTATTGTAAATGTTGTTCTAAACTATAATAGAGATTATATTAGAAAGTATTCACGAGTGTGATGTACAATTCATTTTCCATATATAATCCGGAAATAAAATGGAACGTTCGAATGGATGGAAAAACCAGTAAACTCCGAATTAATTGAGTCTCACCTGTTTTCTCACTAACTAATTTTGGACTTCAACGTGACTAAGATCAAAGTTTGACAAAGGAGCTATGGAAGGGCCGTACCTGTGCCGCTGAACAACACGTGTTCATTGATGCTGATGGAGAGCACGGGCTGGTGCCTCCTCCGCTCCTGGTGAGAGCTCCTCCATGGCCTGCACTCCTCCACACTCATCATGGTCACTGGTTCAAGGTCCGACAGTAGCACAAACAAAGCTCACACACAAGACAGACTCTTAGGAATCCTTAGATAAACCCTTGTAGAGTCCTAAGATGGATCCCTGTGGAGTCCTAAAATATATCCCTGTGGAGTCCTAAGAGAGATCCTTGGTAGACTCCTAAATAAAGTTCAAAAATATATTACTGTGGAACACTCCAAAATAAAGTACAAAGGCATATTTTTATGAAACACCAAACTTAAAACAAAACACCGACCCTCAAGTATCTTCAATTGGGCACGACGTTTCGGAACATTGAGATAACAGGATGCTTGCGACACCCTTAACCACGCAACTAGTAGGATACTAAGGTTAGATCCTTGCGACGCACCTGAGTGCAGTACTAAGGACGCTAGGGCTAGATTCTTGCGACGCGTCTGAGTGCAGTACTAAGGATGCTAGGGCTAGATCCTTGCGACGCGTCTGAGTGCAGTACTAAGGATGCTAGGGCTAGATCCTTGCGACGCGCCAAACTGCCGCGGCGGAACTAAACACGCGGCAGCAATGGTCTGGCATGGAAGGGACGCTGAGATAGTCTTGGCGGAGGGGGGTGAAGAAATAGAGAGAGAGGAAGGAGTGTTTTATTATTGTTGTTATTTACTGGTGATGTTAGCCGGGGTGATGTGTGTGTGTCTGTCTCTCTCTAGCTCGAGAGTAGTTTGCCTTTGTATGGTCCTGTTTCACGAGGACACTCAGAGCTGAGCTTGACGAGCACCAACGGTTCTTACAAGAGAGACAGCAACGTGACTGTCCCAGCCATCCCAGGACGACTGAGCGGTAACGGAGGCTGAGAGAATTGGGCTCTTACGTGTTCATCCTGTTATATAAATAATATTGTCACAAAGGCTGTGTTTAACAAAGTGTGTTGCTGTCCTCGACTAAGAGGGAGGAGCCGCGGGAGTTTTTAAACGCTCCTGAGCTAAAACAATATATTTTTATTTCTGTGTCAGTTCTTATGCATTGTTATAAGGAACTACAGAAGGATGCAATGGATCTCTAACTTAAATGATTTTTAACTCATGAACTGGAATAGTCATTTGATAGAAACTTCATGCTCAATGCTCGACAGATAGATAAATACAGCTAATTATTAGTTTTTGAACTCAAAAGATACTTTAAATATGGAATAAAAAATATGAAATTAGATGAGAAAATTAATCCTACTTCCAAGAAAGAAAGTTAGCTATGTTAGTCGTTATTAGTAAATAACAAGGCATCTTGGAATCGCTCCATCAGTGATTGACTAAATTAATTGTTCGTTTCTAATTGTTTAATATTGGACCACTATAATAGAGCTGGTTTATGAAAGGTGTTCTGTTCCATCGACAACCAATCAACAACTGCGTGGGTCTAAAGTAGCAGGCCTGCCTCGGTATTGGCTCCAGTCTTAACTGCGGCGCAACCTTGCGGAGCCAGTTTGTGATGTGACGAGAGTTTGTTTAGTGGTATATTCAGGGGCAGCACAAGACTAGGCCTGATTGAAATGTCAGTCGTTTTATATCAGTCAGAGACTTCTGAGCGAGACGATTACAACTTTCTGAGAAAATAATTCAAGGGTGGTTCGTAGGTTGTTGCTAGGGTAAGTAGAGATTGAAAGGAATGTGCCAAGAAAAACTGTGTACTTCAATTCATTATCAACCCTGCCCTTTAAAACAAATAAAAACACACCAGTTCTTCATATTACTGTGGATGTGATTGGTTGAGGGTAAAGAGAAGGAATGATTGGTTAGTACAGTCCCATCTAACCTTGATTCCCCTGATAACAACCCACAATATGCCCCTGAGGGAACTTTTATTAAGGCCCAGTCGCACCCGCTTGTCGCTTGTAAAGCGCACTTGTAAGACGTGCTGTGTTTGTTTTCAGTCTAAACGAAGATTGAATACAATACAATGTCTGTGTACGTAATTTCAACCAATATGACTCCATCACCAAAGTAATACTAAAATTTACAGAGGTGAGAATATAGGGGATGCAAGAAAATGTCAGTTTTTTTGCCGTTCTTATAGCAAAACATATTTTAGCCAAAATAAATAAAATATTGCTTCAGTAGCAACGTTTAGTCTAATTTTCTTTATATGGTGATATCAACAATTGTTGAATATATGTTATGAGCTAAGTTGCATTAGATTATAAACTATTTCAATGAAGAGAAAAAGTTGTCATTAAATGAAAGAGCACCCTTGACAGATATTCAAGAACTGATGAAGTCACCACATGAGGAACATTAAACTAAACATTGCGAATGGAGAAATTTTTTATTTCTTTGGACAAAGAAATGTTTTGATATAAGAACTGAAAAATCACTGGCCTTTACTCACGTCTTCTTCCACCTCACCTTAAATAGAATCAAATTAATACATGTAAAGTTATTAAATTATTACTTTAATTAAATAGTTTTAAATGTTTCAACACAAGAGATGGGCAATGTTCATCGCCTTCCGACAAAAAAACTGCACTCACGTGTGCTGTTGTATACGGACAATATTACGCGCGCGAGTCCGACAAGTGGGTGCGACTGGTTATAGACTGGGCCTAGCCCACTTCTCTAATCTCCAGTAAACACACGCTTCTATTTCCCCCCTAAAGTGAGAAATTATTATCAAGTTGATATTTGGAGCAACCCGCTTTGGTGGCCACGTGGTATAACGCGCTGCTCTTGTAGTTTACTAGACTGTCGATGGCAGGGAGATAAAGGTTCGAATCTTGGTAGGGTGTACTGATAACGGTTTTTACAAACTGGTTTTTCATTCTACTTCCATTCAAATGAGAGTACACTTTTTATAAATATAACCTACCTATTCTCTAAAACCATCAGCGTAGTTAGTATATAACGGGTGATAAGACGCGGTACTAAAAACAAATCTTAGTTGTTAACACCGTCAATGTTGACTTTTTAAGGAAAGAACTTTCAAAAAATAAGTTTTTAAATGTTACAAAACGAATAAAGAATACATTTTTCTTACATTACTTAATTTGAAGAGTTAATAATTATGAGCTTTGAAACTAAAAATATACCGACACGGTAATGGGGATAGGTGTTTTATTTGTTTGCTTTTAAAAAGTGTAATTATTAACAACTTACATGCAAAAGTAGGAAAGCCATAAAAGGCGCCCGTCTCCTCTTTTCTGATTTGTTACTCCACTTCAACAGAATACAGCCCTCCCAAAAAGTATTCTTCTGTTAAACCAATGTGTCAACCATTATTTTACTGATGCTTGAACCCAAAACGCTGGACATGTGGATAAAGTCGTCTGTATCATCCTATCTGAATTGACGATATCGTGGAGATAAGGGTTTGAATCTAGATCATGTATATTAAAGTGTTTTTCATAACTGATTCCCTACCATTCATACACTCAAATCTTGAGGCATTTCTTCTATATTTTACTTTTAACATTTATATTCCATTAGTTACAATATGTTATTATAATTAGCACCACGTCTTACTACCCGTTAAGGTTATACGCACTTACGCTAATGTGTAATGGTAGGGTGATTGTGAGATTAAATGGAGGACCTACAGTTTAACGTGGGATCCGAACTACGGTGGAGGCCTGGCATTCAACCAATTGTGATTAATACACGTCTTGTCAGGGTTTGGCAATCAGATAAATCTGTGTTGGGGCCGAGGATTGAACCCCAGACCCCCAGGACAGAAGTCCGACACCTTACCCCTAGACCACCAGGTCACCAGTTTCAATATGGCGTAATAAGACGCAATGCAAATAAAACAAGAATATGTTCAACACACAAGTAGGGTCACCAGATCCTTGGATCACACTTATTGTGCACTCGTCTAACCGGGATATAGACCAAGGTCCCTCATATGTGTTTGTCGTAACGCAGTACCTTACCGTTCAGTTTGCCCCGAGGATGATGTAAGTGCCGCACCTATTTCAATAAGTTGTATTGCATTTATTTTCAACCGCAGACACGCCTGATAACACTCTCAGATGTTGACGCATGGGTCCTATCCAAGATATGCCGAGGAAGAAATCGTAATATTCTAATTGGTCGTTTCGAAACGAGGGTTCAACTTTCTCTTTTAAGATTACAATATTTTAGGAAGCAGGAAGACGCGACAGGACAATAGACTTCGCCCTAGATGATACCCTCAACGGATTAGATGGACATCTCGCGGTATACTCTCTTTTCGAATGCTCTAGAGCACGTGAGACATCCACGTAAAAAGCGTTAGATCCTCTTGAGATTTTTATCTTGGTAGCCAGTATTATATATGGACACATAACAAAATTTATTTAAATCCCCCTTTCTTCCTCCTTAAATTCACTCTTAAGTTAGATCTAACGCAGGTCGTGAGTTGTTGTCAGGCCGAGCAAGGTTTGTTGGATTGTTCTAATTCCTCCTCCACTTTACTAAGTGAGCACACCATAATGTACTGAACGAATGTATACTTTTTTTACTATTACAGTCCCACCCAGCCTTGCTTGTCCTCCAAGACATAATATATGGCAGTTATTACCCACACTAGTAGTGATATTCAACCTTGGGTACGCGTACCCCCGGATGTACGCAAATACATCTTAGGGAGTACGTACAATTTTAAAAATATACTTTATTTAATTATACAGACTGAACAATCTGGTCCAAGTCTAAGGGTAGCCACAATATACCCTGACATAAGGACATCCAATTCGGAAGCGCCCTATTTCTCTCTCTTTCTGTATCCCACTTCTTTATGTGGTTCTTGTCTGGATGGATAATATAATTTTGGGGGTACAACGTTGAAGATAAATTATATCTGGGGGTACGAGAATAAAACAAGTTGAATACCACTGCACTAGGATGTAATAGGACGAATAATAATAGGTTTTATAACCAAACCAGGACCCCCATGACTTGTAGTAGGTCTACTTTATTCAGACGAGGACTGGTACTAAGAGTCTTTGAGAGTACATGCGTCAGACACATATCCAGATCTAGAAACTACTATCGAATCATGTTCAAGAGAATTGTTAGACAATCCCGCACAACATCTGTGTTGTAAGGAATATCTAACGACTGCGCCATTTTTAGACGTCTACCTTTTGTCTATTCTTGAATAAAATATAAATCTGTATGTGCATGTATGTATATATACATAAAAATTATTTAATACAATAATATACATTGATGGCTACATTGTCTAAGACGTCACTCTCACAAGAAACTTGACTGACTATATTGGTGACTTGCCGGTATAGGGGTAAGGTGTCAGACTTCTGTGTTGGGGGTCCGGGGTTCAATCCTCGGTCCCATCACAGATTTATCTGATAGTCAAACCCTTCCTTCACCTTTGAAAAAACGTGTATTAATCACAACTTGTGAATGTGTGGAGTGCCAGGCCTCCATCATAGTTGGGCTCCAACGTTAAAATGTAGGTCCTTCATTTCATCTCACAATCACCCTACCATTACATATGAGCGTAAGTGCGTATAACCCGAACGGGTAGTAAGAAGCGATGCTAATAATAATAATAATAATTGTCTGACTATGACAGGAAGATCAGGGTTAAATCCCAGTTGGGTGTACCGAGGGTGGTTTTAATAAATGGTTTTATACTCTACTTATACGCAAATGCAGGTACACTTTCTTTAAATTCAAACTTTCTTGTCCATAGTACTTAGAGTAATTATAAAAGAGGCATATAGCTCAAACGGATAGTAAGTGCTAAAATATAGCATTTATATACTAATTTTAAGTTTTAGTGTCAAAAAGAAGATGCATTCTATGACAGTACATATTTTATTTAAAATGGGTGTAGAGTACCTTTCCAAAATTTTACCGAAAAAACTATTTATGAGTGTTGGAAAACCCACATACATACTAAACATACAAATTCTGACTTGGCATTACTTATTTAATATTTTGCTCTAAGACAAATGTGATAGAACAAAAACTTTACATTTTAATAAAGTAAAAACAAAAAAGAGTCAAATCAGCTATAATTACAAAATTAAATCTATTACCCCTTGACTCAGTGAAAATTTTCACTACACTGCAAAAATGATTCTACTCGTATTACGGTGCTTGGCCTGTCTTTTATATTTAAACTGCTCCACTTATTCCATAATTGAAATTCTGCGGAGAGCATGTCAGGAAGTGGAACATGTTTTCTGTAAAAATCTACATACACTTGCAAGTTTTTGACACTTTCATCATCTGCAAGGTGTTTAGGGACCAGTTTTTGGTAGTTTGAGAGAAGTTGGCTGTGGTTTCGGAATCTTTCCTTTAATTGCACTATTACATCGTCTAAAAATGGTATAAATATTGCCCCCCTGTAATATTCCTCTGGACCTGACACTGAAACATTTTCCCTGTGAACCCAACGCACAGTTTATTCGGGAATTGTGAGTGTGCCAGTCTTAATGCCGTTTCATATAATCTTTAATTCTTCTTCGGAATTACTGCGTTGCAGTTCTAAAACTTTCAAAACTCTATTGAAATGAGTGCAGGCTTTAGAAATATCAATATATTCTTTTTAAATTGTCTTCGACTATACACTACTATACATGATTATATTTGTATAGGATGGATATGACTAATGTTGCCATTATTTCAGGAGGAAGGGGGTATTTCAACCCCCTGAATACCCCGCTCACCATAGTCTCTTGCATTAAGGTATCTAATAAATCATGACATAAGAGTTAAAATGGTTTAATTTAAGAGAGCCAGCAGATTAGGATAGGCACTATCGTGTGACACCTTAACCCAGAATGACGAGGTTCGATGTACTTTGGGAATAGTTTATAAATAATCCTAATTAGTTCTGTTGCAGTTCCTTAACATTAACACCACTACTCATCCTGTTTCTTCATGTTGGATGATTAAGTCTATAATATCCATTACACTGGAAGGTATATTTAAATACACTCATATATATATATATATATATATATACCCAAAAAATCCACTTTTATCATCACTACATCCTCATTTTAAATATGTGGATAGCCCCTGGATGGGTAGAAAGACGTGGAGTATACATACAAATATTATTATTTTTGATACTCCACGTCTTTCTATCCATCCAAGGGGCTATCCACATATTTACAATGAGGAGGTAGAGATGAAAAAAGTTGATTGTTTTTGTAGAAAATATATCCATATTTGCGTGGAAGGAGAGTTACAACTTTTAGGGAAGAAAACCTCAATAAACTGTGCCGATATTACGTCATCGGACGCCCAGTGTTTCCTGGCCGGCTCGCGGAGGGTTTTCTCCCGCGGGAAAAGGTGGTTTGGTTGGTTGACGTGGGGATCTAACATGATGTATGTAAAAAATCAGTTTTTTTCGTGAACTGGAGGGGGTGAACCGATAACCCTCTCCCCAGACTGGTGGTGTGGTTTGAAAGAAAATTGTACAATAAAAATGTAGAGGTGATCAGTCATTTTGTAATACAGCGAAATAAAATAATGCCTTACAACATTTTGTTTGTACAACACGAAATAAAGATATGAACCCCAATCTTCCTATTGATAAATATATTTTTAAAAAACCTTCCATTGGCCAATGTAGTTCCAATATATCTCTAGGAACAGATTCAAGTATACTAACAGTGAGACCAACCCTTCCCAATTGAGATGAGGCTGGATTTGATAGAAAATGATTGAAGCCGATTGTGGCGTAAATCCTCCCTCGGAAGATCCCAATGAACATCTCTGATTAAATTGTAGATGATGGTGATATAAACATTCTCTTGAAATATGTGAGCCTTAGGTTCAGTTGTGGATGGTACTACCATCAGTTCGCAATTTGCTGGGGTGCATGGGCGGATAATATGGGCGGACAGGTCAGGTAATATGGGCATGCAGGAACCAAGCTGTTGGTTGCCCAGCTCCAAGGGTCACTGTCATTGGGGTCGTTGTCACCTAGGACCTACAACAACAACCAGGACAATTTGATCTTGGATTAGTTTCTCAGAGCCATCAAGTATTTACAGAGGCTAATAAATTTGTTGAGTTTGTCCAAACAGCTTCTAGCCACTGCCAGAAAACATACATACTCAACATCGACTTTAAGCGATTCAAATTATAAAAATACAGTAATTGTAAATTTGATCACGTCAACATTACTTTTATTTTTAGCACCGTTTCCTACTATCCTTTAAAGTTATACACTTATGTACTAATTACGCTAATGTAATAATAATAATAAGGAAGTTTTCCTGGAGAGAGTGGAAAACCATTTAGGAAAAAACACCTTCAGTGCATCTGACAGGGATCAAACAACGATCTCCCCGTCATTGGCAGCCTAGTCTATTGCGAGAGTAGCACCTTAAACCATGCGGCCACCAAGGTGGATGGGAACATAATTTATTTTACTGAATAGATCTACTAGGGTAATGCTATGATAATTTGCTTGACGTGTTCCACATAATCTTGACTGTATTTTTACCATTTTTGAAACAAGTGATTAACTAGTTCAGAAAGAATAGTAGGTTTTGAAAGTTGTCACAAAAAATTAAGTGGAAACTCTGCACGTGTTCTTTGGATCAACCGTTTAGGCTTGCTTCGAGTTTCTTGTCCACTCTAGCGTTAAAGTCTCTGATACGGGGACAACGTCCATTCTAGCGTTAAGTGTTCAGTATAGGGGACAGCGTAGAGACGTGTTCGTCGAACCAGAATCAATGTGTGTAGTGCGTATTATTAGGAACTTATAGGTCACTGCCATTTACAGATAGAAGCTGATAGCTAGCTCCATCCATATTTTTATATCTTATTTATAGTGTCAAGCCCGAGTTAGAATGATCATTATCACATGTTTGCCAAATTGTCTCAAATAAACTAAATGCACCTAATAATTGTTTTTGATCAAACTGTATTTAGGGTCAATAAACCTCCATGAAATCATATCGAACATAGTAAATTTAAGGCAAATAAATCTAGAGTTATTAGTGCAATTACTATCACAGGGTATAACCCGAATAAGTAGTAAAACGCGACGATGAAAAAAAAACTACCACAGGTGGTCACGTGGACAAGGGTATCAGTTTCCTACAATCTAATTTCAGGATTATAGGGACGTTAAGGTTCGAATCCTGGAAGGGTGTACTGAGTTGTTATTTTTTCCTAAATAGTTTTCCATCCTTCCTCCACGCAATTACTGGCATATTTTTTCTCTAAATGCCACTTTTATCCTCCCTCTCCTATTGGTGTAAATATGCTGACAGCCTGTACGGATAGAAAGACGTGCAGCTTAAAAAATGTAACATTTATTTATTTTTAATCCGAAAGCCGCAGTAAAATGCAAATTAGCTTTGATCTTCGAATTATAGAAAGATGTTTTATTGAACATAAATATCTTAGTGTGGTTTAAACCATCAAGTTTTTCTCTTTTGACGTTACCACTTTAGCATTTATCATAGTAATCATTATTTAATTCATAGATCTATATTAATTTAAAGAATAATAAGTAGTAGCTTTGGATAATTTATATTTCAAATTTATAAATTGTGTGTTTATTTTTCCTTAACTATTTATGTCAGGGGTCAGCAACTTTTTTTGGGGTCCCAATTGACTTACAAACTTATAAGGGCTCCCACGATCATCCATAGTTTCTACACTCTTCTTTGTTTTGTTTTTGTGTTTATTCAGCTTATATTTTTTCCTAAAATTGAATATTTCCTCAAATACTCATGACCTAACCTTTGTAGACAAAAATTAAATTGAATAAATCAAATGTAAGATTTTGTATCAAACTATTTAATTTTCTTATAACATTACCAATTATGAGCGATCAAGGTAATTTGGATTATACCCAAATATTATTTGAAAGTACTTGATATAGTTACGAGCTAAGAAGACTCCAAGAACGACTTTTAATGATGAAGTAGTTTTCTTACGTGACCAACTGAAAATTGCTGAACGATCGACCGGTTGCCGATCCCTGATCTAGATATTATTAATAAGTTATTACTAACTAGAGATAGAATCGAGTTTATAAAGGATTTAGATAGATTTAATTGAGTGCAAACAGATTTTTTGGAAACTAGTTTTATGTATGTAATAATTTTTTATGAGACATAATTTCAGAAATATAAATTTCAAATAATCGTCAGATGATAATAATTAGTACAATTCTTTGATATTTAGTTCAATAACCAAATAATTAACAATAAACTGTTAGTAACATTTGAAACATCCAGAATCAACTTTTCTCTTGATCACTTGTTATAACATGATGGGTACCAATATTCACCGACATAAACCCTGATACGTGCGGTTAAGAAACACGTGGCTCTTAAAACACTGTCATGCGAGCAGTGTAGGTTCGAGCGACATTGGTGGCAGCGCTTGGCAAAGAGTGTCCCTGCTGTAACTGCATGTGGCGAGAAAGTGGACATAGACAATAGACAAACAAATAGGCGTGGCTGCGTCACATTAACACCAATATATGGATACTGAAACATCAGTTTCATTATTATGTTACATGATTAATCCATACAATAATAGGCCAAGGGCCGTAGTTTGCCGTCCTCTAGTCTACAGCATTAAGGTGGGTATGTAGGGAATGAGAGGAAAAGGTCAGTGTTTTTGCAATTTTTATAAAAATAATATATATTTTTTGGGCCAAAATAAGTAAAATATTACCTCGGTACAGACAAATAATTTCATTTTCTTCACACACTGATACAAACAGTTTGTTGAATATCCAACATGTGAATGTTGGAATTAGATTTAAAAACAACCTTTTTAAATAAAGAGAAAAAGTTGTCATTAAATTACCGGACGCCCTTGACAGATATTTAAGAAATATTGATATCACGATGTAAAGAAAATTAAACTCAATATTTGTATTGAATCAATATTTTAATTATTTTGTTCAAAAAAAGTTTTTTTATATAAAACTGCAAAAATTATGGCCTTTTCCTAAATATTTTTTTTTTGCATTCCCACCCTAACAGATTCCTCTCAGCCAGTGTTTCCCAACCAAAATTGGGCCACTAAAATAATCGGAAAAATCTCGTAGAACACCAAATTTCAAGGCCTTATTTGATCTGTAGCTTGGGTGTTTTTATTCGTTATCCATGACTTTATTTACTATTTTATTTAACATTCGGGATATCAATTTTTTTAAACTAATTTAAACACTCTCGATAAGGATATAGAATGGCACTAAAACCCAAGACTGACACACCTAGTTTGACTTCACCTTCCACTGGTTGAACAACACTGATCTAGTGTGTTTACCTGCATGATGATATGTGTCTAGTCTATAACAAAAAATATACCACTTGCTTCGTACACACACACGTTATTACAGACCCTCATGTAATCTGGAGTGGGAATGCAAATATAATTTTTACTGCACCATGAAAAAGAAGTCAAACTTGCTATCGCCTCAACAATCAGGTTTAATCTTTAAGTGGGATAAGGGGAGCGGGTTGGTAAAAAAAAAAGTGATGTTCTCTTGATATAACCAACCGTTCGATCGATATAGACGGTAATTCATGTCAAGTTTGTACGATGATCGAGGGGTCGCTGTTTATTGCGAATGTTGTTAGCCCACAAAGCCCCTTGAGGTTATCAGGACATGTTTGCACTCAAGTCAATTTAAGTTTAAAATGTACACTCGATTTAATTGAAAATGATCAACGAGATAAACATTGTGAAATTTTCGAATAAATAAGAGAGTAGTCAAGTTTTTATCCGTAGCTCCCCCACCTCTGGACAACCTCCTTACGTTATGTTCGCACTTTCAAAACACGTCTTCAAGCATTCAACACAGGTAATGGCAAGTCTACGACTTTTCCAGGTGATCATTACATTCGTCTGATTGTAATTAATGTCACATTATTAACGATGGTGTTTCATACATACATGTCAAAGTAGAATAAAGAAATATAAAAATAGTATCTCCAGCAATTCCAGAATTAATTTCACTTCCATATTTGGATGACTTGAATGGATATAAATAAAATTGTGTAGTGTTAAAAGTGTGAAGTTATTTCAAAACTTTAAACTGATGCAATAAATTCTCACGTAGAAACTTACTAGCGGTTCATTAAAAAAGAAAAACAGTCAGTGATTGAAACAGCAATGGTACAAGAATAAAATTGTTTTGGATCAGTTCAAGGAAAATTTGCCTCTTAATTTACTCCAAGACTATTTTTTAGACACGTTTAAACATAGACTAAGCCAATTATATAAAAATAAAAAGATTGATATTAAAAGTGAAAAAAATGTTGTAGATAAGTGCCCACATTTTATCATAACCAAGTATTGAACTTGGGATCTTATTAGGTCAAAAATAGTGGATCCTTTAATTTAACAAAAAGGCTGATTGTACAGATCTACAGTGAGTAGAAGCTTGCGCTGTGGTCGTCTCCGTAAATTATCGTTTAACCATCAATTACATGAAATATAAACAAAATAAATAAATGGTACGACACAATCGCACATACTTTATCATATTGTGTATTATAGCTTAGAATATAATTTTTAAACATGGGTTTTAGTTAACTACCCTTAATTATGTTTTCCTCATAAAGGTAAGTACATCATCCTCTTAATCACAATAAACACTCTTTAATTATACATTTTAAGCCAAAATTGTTAAAATATATTCAGAAAAATTCAAATAAAAAAACTATTTGTAATCAAACCTAAAATTATTTATTTGTAAAAATAAAACGTATTATTATTTATAATTAAAAACTTTTTCCATATTCTTATTTTGAATTCATCCTTAACGACAATATTTTAAATATTCTAATTTTCTATAATTTGCCGTGAGTAAACTACCCTTGAATTAATTTTATTTTAGATAAATAAATGTGCATTATTATTGATGATGTTAAATAATCCCCCGATAGCAATTTTGAACCAAATAGCTAGAAATATTTAAAAAAAATCCAATTAAACAATCAGTCAATAGTTAACTAATATTGAAATTTTTTTTAGACCAATAAATCTATATAACTATTTATGTGCAAACAACTTAACAGATCCCATTATGAACCAAATTGCTAAAGACTTTTTTAATGTATTCAAATTTAAAATAAATCATCAGTAAACTTCCCATTACCGAGTTTGCACCTTAAAAACAAGTATATGGCTTCATTTGTCATGTTCATTCCAAACATTCCCCAGATAAACTTTTTAATCAAAATCGTTACAGCCATTTTCAAAAAATCCCTCATCAGTAAAAATTCTCCATCGATCTTTTACACAAAACCAAGTATATGAGGCTATTTGTAATAAAAAAACACTCCTGAGATACCCATTTGGAACCAAATCGTTAAAGCTATTTTTAAAATATTACAGGCTTATGAAAAATCAGTCTTCAGTAAACTACCCATAAATGAGCTTCTACCCCCAAAACAAGCATAAACTGTTATTTTTCATGTCAAACTTTTGAGGTAGATTCAATTAAATATGTTAATATTGTTTCTTTCCTTTCATAAATTATTAAATATTGATATTTAATTGTAGCTGTCCAATCTGTCTGATTGACATGCTACACAAGTTTTTGAAAAATCACTCCTAAGAAAACTACACATAAATAAGTTTTTACCCCCAAAACAAGTACATGGTGTTATTTGTAATAACACACGGTTCCAAGCAAAACATTTTAAACAAAATCGTTTAGGACATTTTCTAAATATTTTGAATTTTCAAAAATTTACCATCAGCATATCCTTCAACGAATTTTTGTGCCAAAAAATGTTAAAGACCTTTTCGAAAAAATTTCCACAAGAAAAAAATCACTCATAAGTAAACTACCCCTAATTTGAGGGCTAGGGTAAAAATCTAAAAATGTCCCGAAATATAACCCTATAAAGTTTAAATATCAAGTTTGAACAAAATCCATCTAACCATTTCAGATTAATGGCCAGGGAGACAGACATACTTACAGATAGACAGAATGGGGACAGACAGAATTGTAATATTTACTTTTTTGTGGTTTGTGTCCACATAAAAAATTCGTCATAATAATGAGATAGATTTTTTCACCATCACAATACTTTCTCTCGATATGAGAAAGAAAAGGTTACTTGTTTGGGTAAAACATTTTATTAATCTCAAAAAACCTTAAGTTTGCACAAAAATATAATATGAATGTACTTAGGGACATGTTTAGGAAACAGTTTTATTGTGGGTGAACCATAAAAGAAAAACAGATTTTTCAAAAACCTTCAATTTATCACCATTTTTAATAAACCGTTATTTTAAAATAGCTGTTTATTATAATTTAAATTAATTATAGAGAAACCTACATAATAAAATAAATACAAATTGTATAAACCATAAATTAACTAAAAATATACATAATTAATAAGCCAATTAATGATTTCTAAAACATTTTCAGTTTTTTATTCTATGCTTTATTTTTATTAGACCTCCCACTACTATTAGTGGGCATAGTATCACAATCGATATAAATGTGAATTAATCATGGTTAAATTAACTGATTTACTATTGTTATTATTTAATTAATCAAGGCCACATCAGTCTACTCTATAACTCTTATTTTAATTGCTGTATATATATTTTAATATTTAATCAATTAAAATTATATTAAACAACTTTTTCAAAAAAGCTATGATTCTTTCAATATGGAAGAACTAACTTATTGAACACAGATTGTATTTTAGTTAAAACTAATATAGGCTATTCTAATAAACCTTTGTGAAATATTATGTTAAACTCCCGTTATGGTGCGGCTATATTTAATCCTCAATGTTCATGATCACCTTTTAACAGACATATATCCTCTCCCCTTTCCATCCTCTTACTGGTTGTTTTTATTACTTACCAGGACAACTTGAAAATTTGCTCAAGACGTCGGAGGATTACTTCAGCCATGTTTGGAGGTCGACTTAAGCTGTCCGCTCGTTATGTAAGTTTATCTACCAGACGACATATTCATTTATACTGTTATATCTTTCTCTTTCTTGCGTCTTAACAAAATAGGAATACATCAATTATGTTGTCTTCACGAGAGAGAGAAAAAAAATACACACACATTATTTTCATGTGTCATACTATTGCGAGGAAGATAAAAAGTCATAAATTATTAGCAAAGTAAAAGTAAAATAGCTCAATAGAACGATGTTATAATACACAATGAAGACTCGAATACAAAGCAGAGTATTAATCGGCTTCGTGAAGCGTCGCTTTTATTTCTGTGGATCTTTTCTTTTGGGGCAGGGGACTAACTGGCGTACGGCAGGCAGCCAGAAAGCAGATAGCTTGGTTCTCCGCATCTAAATCCTTGTGCAGATAATAATTACACTAATAGAACAGGGGAGGGGGAAGGTAGAACTTTAGGGGAAGCATACCCACATTTTTGCGAATGGAGAGTGGGATATCTTTTATTTTAAAAAAAGCATCTCAGTACATAAGGCTGTGATTAGAGCTCTTATCTTTTTGTCTCTTGAAAACCAGATAGTATGAGACTGATTTCTTTGTCAATTGGCCCACTGATGTGAGAGTATATTAATTTAATTACTAAAACAATTTCCAAAAATATTTTAAGGTAGATTCTATTATCTTGAATACTGTTTATCTAATGACTACATTGGGGGTGTCTCGTAAGTTATTGCCAATAAAAGCAAGTCATTACATAGGTCTAATAGTAAGCTGTTCCCAAGCAATAACAAACTTTACCTTTAGAGTCAATAAACATACATTATTTCATTAATCATTACATAATGTTGTGTGTGGTTGGTAAACTGGATAGTTAAGGGGATAGGGGTGGGGGAAAAGTTTACTAGTACAATTCTATCAAGCCTTGACCTGGTAACAGGTTATAAGCCATCACTGTTACATATAACGTTGAAAATTTGATGGAAATCTATAGAAAATACAGATGGTATTAAAAAAAAGGCAACCTTTTAGTATTCAGTTAAAAATGAGTCATCTCGTGATATGCAAGGAATACTATTTTTGGTTTGCGATATCTAGCGTCCAGTTTCTAATGACAGCGTGTATCAGCACGCTACCCACAAATTAACTTAACTTATAAGAACATGCCTTATGCTCACATCTTATCCTAGAGCAAAGATATTTACTAATGGACTAATAATACGAGATTGTAACAAATTATGAATCAGAAATGAACCAGAGTCCCATATACATATTGTTAATCATTATAATAACTTAGCCACTGGTATATTTACTAACGAATAGAGATGAAGGCAACACTTTTATAGTAGTGAAATCTGCAACCTAATTTAGGTTTTTAATCACATTGATAAGAAATATCATACAGTTCCTGGTTCTAGTACTCTGTGCTGATATCCTACTGTGTCTATATTGAATAAAATTATTTTAGTCGATTTTATAAGGGATTAATTGACATAATTAAAATTCAAGGTAACTGAATTGAGCCAAGGTTTGTAACTGTAACGGATATAAAACAACAAACAATTTAATTTAGTTAGGACAACATTATTTTGTGTGAATTATACTGATGGCCCGATGTTGGATACAAGATGATCGTATCTGGAACATATTTGTTTAAACTATCCTTAAAAATGTAAATAAGTTTACCATTTAGGTATTTGTATTGATATTTTTTAGGCAATTAACACTTCTCTTACCTATTAGCACATTTTACCTCTTTATTCTAGTTAAATATAACAACTGGTGTACTACCTATTAAAGCTCCAATCAGTTTTTATCCCAAAGGAGAAATCTAGATTAGCTCCAGGGACCTCCTGACTCTAGTGTAGTGTGGACCAGTAGTTTACTGTAAACTAGACTAGCACATGGAACCTCCAGACTCAAGTGTAGTGTGGACCAGTAGTTTACTGTAAACTAGACTAGCACATAGGACCTCCTGATTCTAGTAAAGTACTAACCACGGCTACCCTGTTTCTGGCAAGTAGTAACATTCCATTTTAAATCTCTGGTCAGCTGGTGTTCCGATAGTAGCTCACTGAATACCCTCAATGCTTTAGACAAGGGCTGTCCAACTTGAAGTTAGCTACGGGCCTCATTTTATATTCCTAGACAGTGTGTGGGCCGTACACGTGGAAATTAGGCCTATAGAGCATAACCAATTTTTTTTTTAGTTGATATTCTTAAACAGAAAATCCACTGCTTTCTTACTAAGATTTTTATTTTATTTTTAGATCAATGGTTTTGAATTTTCTAATTTAATCCAATTCATATATTATAACAAATATAGTTATATACCTAAGTGATATACAGTACAGTACAGCAAATAATACATACAATAAATTTTACATAATTTAAGTTTGAACAATTTCAAGGAACTCCTGGATGACGTATTTTTTTTAAACTAGTTTAATGCATCGTGGGCCGCAAAATATACTGCCGAGGCCCACCAGTTGGACAGGCCTGATTTAAACTACCACCTTAGTGCTTTGTACCATAATATAGCTACTGTGACACTTAGTAATGGTAGCCATCTCTCCAAAATAACACCTTAAATATATTATATGGAAATAGCTATTTAATATATTTTGTTGGTTAGATAAATGTATGTAAATTACAACTTTATATTTAAATGTAGTAATTATATTCATTCCCGGCAGTAAACACTTGTAAATGAGTCGTATGACAACATACTTTAAAATAATAGTACCAAAAGTAACTTAACCAAACGACATCGAATCGTGTATGTTAAACAGATAATCACGAACAACGGTACCAGTGAACAGAAAACTTTTCTTTCGCCCAGAAAGCACGCCATGTAATTGAGTGAAGAACCACGACACCTAATTATGTCAAACTTGAAGTGGAGTTAAATGTGTATGGAAATAACATTAAATTGTTTCTCTAGGTGGTCTTGGACTGGCGAGGGATCAGAAGAAGAACACAACGTTTGAATATTTAAATGAAGCGAGACTTAAGTGTTGTGTAGGACAAAGAGAACTGGCAATAATTCCGCGCTTACATTGGGCTGAAGACTTCGTCGAATTACAAGTGATTACGTAGCCACCATTACCATATGCATGGCTTAGCGATTTAATTCATAATTGTTTGATCAGAGCTCTTCTACGTTGCATCTTACTACCCACCCATGATCCATGTTATACTACCTTTCCTCGCTCCACATCTTACTACCCGTCCTTGCTCTACATCTTACTACTCATCTGTGCTTCACGTACAACTACGCGTCTGTACTACCATGTATACTACTTGTCCGCACTCCACAATTTACAACCTATCCAAGCTTTCTGTCTTACTACCCATACGTACTCTGAATAGTATTACCTCTCTATACTCAATGTCTTACTACCTGCCCATACTTCATGTGTAACTACTTGTCCATATTTCGTGTGTAACTATCTGTCCATACTTTATGTGTAGCTACCTGTCCATACTTCATGTGTAGCTACCTGTCCATATTGTGTGTGTAGCCACCTGTCCATACTTCGTGTGTAACTACTTGTCCATACTTCGTGTGTAACTACCTGTCCATATTTTGTGTATTACAAACCATTTGTGCTCCGGGTCTTGCTACCCATGTGTGATCCATTTATTACTACCCGTCAATTTTTAGTATCTTACTATCCATTTGTACTCCACGTCATACTACCCGTATATACTCAACGTATTACTACATTATTTATAGTAGTTTATTATATTATATTGTTATTATTTTATAGTTACTGATAGTACACATCAGGGGTGGGCAACCTTATTTTTTGGGCTACAATCGACTTATAAACTTATCAAAGGTCCCACGATCACCCATCATTTCTTTATTCTATTTTTACATATTTGTTTTGTCCATACAGCTTCCATATAATCCTTAGTTTCAATATGTGTTTAAACTCTTGTTTCCTAACCTTTATAAAAGTAAATGTATGGAATAAATAAAATGTATATTTTCATGTTCAACTATTTGATTTTCTTATAAAATTCACAATTATGACCGATCAAGGTTATTTTGTTCACATTAAAATTTTATTTGAAGGTTTTTGATCAACCAGTTGCTGACCCCTGATATATATTGAAAAAATCAGCTGCAGATCACGTTACTTTAGGTATGGATGTACTAAATTAGTTTTGATCTCTTGCGTAGCTGTCCGAGACTCGCTGACGATACAGTCCTCTATACTAGCTACAGTTGATATCAGCCACGTGGCTTGAAAGTAGGTGAGAGAGACAGACCTAGGTGTCCCAGACGAGACGTGAACCCGGAGATTGTGTGCTCCAGTGGATGGTCGAAGTCGTGCCTCCATCGCCCCACTGGTTCACTTACTAACACTAGGATACAATACGCTCGCTGAACGAAGCCGCCACTCCAGTGTCAGTAGAAACTTGGGTCAAGGGAATAAATAAAAACTAGTTGTCATCCTGATTTTAATGGCTTTCAGACCCATTCCAGTGAGCACTTGGGGGAAAGGCGCCAGTTTCATCTTGTCTGGTTGAATGGTTACGTGAAAGTCGGCTGCTTGAATACCGCTCGTAATGCGGACCTCATCAAAAACAGGAGTCAAGAATAGTGCGAGTCTGAACACTTTTGACCTTTCGAACTTTGTTCGGTAACTATGTAAGTACCCTCTGTTCCCGCTCAAAAAATAACAAACTTACCTTTCTGGGTTCCACTATGTTAGTGTTTCTCATAATGTGGTACGCGTATACCCGTAAGGGTACGGGAAGGCTTTTAGGCGGTACGAAATACACCACTGCAAATATTTTGACGAAATGTTATTGACTTTTATAAGCCTTTCCTTCCCTCTGTCACGGCTTTGTTTAACTTAAACTATTACAAAAAAGTTATATAAACTTAGGAACAACCGTTCATATATCCACAATAATATTTTATTAGCATTTTCAAATAAAGATATCAGGTATTTGTTTCGTGATTTTGTTTTTATTACGAAGAGATAAAAGGTGTAGAGTGGTTAGGCCATGGACCCAAAAGGGGTAAGAAACTGGAGAGAGTTTGAGAAACACTAAACTACGGGGATGTACTAACTACGTGGTGACCTGGTGGTCTAGGGGTAAGGTGTCCGACTTCTGTGCTGGGGGTCGAGTTCAATCCTCAGTACCGGCACAGATTTATCTGATTGCCAAACCCTTCCTTGCCCTCTGACATGACGTGTATTAATCACAACTTGTGAATGTGGGGAATGCCAGACCTCCACCATGGTTTGGATTCCACGTTAAACTGTAGGTCCTCCATTTCATCTCACAATCACCCTACCATTACACATTAGCGTAATTGCGTATAGTCCGAACGGGTAGTAAGACGCGGTGCTAATAATAATAATAATAATAATAATAATAATACTAGCTACTATAATGTATTAGGGATGGGGAAGTTTCACTTTAAAGGAGTTGTACTCACACTTACGTGGACGGAAAGTGAAAAACCAGTGTGGAAAAACCGCTGTCAGAACACCCAATCGGGAATGTAGCCCCAATCTCCCCGTTGTTGCCAGTCTAGTCTAATGCGAGAGAGAGGCCTTAGACCATACGACCACCAAAATGGGTGATAGTACTGTTACCTTTCAATGTAATCTGAGTGTACCACATGGGTTGCCTGGATGCGGTTTCCCTCTTCTCGGAAAGTCCTCTTGTAGCCGAGGAGTGAATGTTCTTATGGAGTCTTGGAGGTGACGTGGAGTTCTTCTTGCTCCACGGCACGATGGCGCTACTCGGTTCCCCAGATATACCGCAGCTCGTGTAACCGTCATCATCTCAAGGTCGAGGAGTAATTGTCACTCGTTAAAGAATGTCCCGTATAATCTCACAAGGTTTGTTTTATTCAAGGGGACCACGTCCATTGTATTTGACTCATCACCGATTTTAAATTATCCTACTGGGTAAAAAAAACCACTTAATCAAAATGTCAGCTTATATCTGGAGAAAGGAAGAGACGTATGGGAGGTTGACATTCCTGAGAGATTAAGGACATCTTATGTTTTGTGACAGCATTTGATTGGATAAGGTATGACGTAGAGGGGTGCCAATATTTAGAGATGGTGGTGTGATTTATTATGAGGATATTATAAAATAAGGGATGAAAGGTCACAAAGCAAATTCATATCTTGTATTGAAGTTGAAATGATAATATTAATAATTGAATTTGATGATAAAGTTAAGGTGTGGCAGAAGGGAGCATGAATAATTTTACAATTTTTATATCATTACATTTTTTTTTTTGCAAAAAAAATCAAATATTTCTCCAGTAACAACATAGAGCTTAGTTTTCTGCACATACTAATATAAACAGATATTTAACAACTGTCAAGGATGTCCTGGAATTTTGTCAAAACTTTTTCTCTTTATTTAAAATGTTTTGACAACATTCCAGGACATACTTAGCAGATATTCAAGATCTGTTGATATTAGCATGCGCAGAGAACTAAGCTCCATGCTGCTACTGGAAAAATATTTGATTTATTTTTGCCAAAATAATTATATTCTATAAAAACTGTAAAAATACTTGCACTCCCTTCTGACGCAGCTTAAGGCTACCACCTTTATTTAAACACAAGCAAGGTCGTAGCCAAGGGTTGGGGGGTTCAACCCTCCTCTCCTTCCAAAAGTTGACAGTAAAAAATTAATACGGCCTTATTTACGGTTTAAACAAAACAAGAAATTACAAGTAAACAGATACTATAATGTCAATTACATTTAAAAAAGTTGTTTGTGACTGTGTTCATTATTCAGACAACAAAGTTGGGTAGACTAAAACAAAATATTGAAAAAGGAAATAGGAAGTATTAGTGCATGTGGGTAGAACCGTGGAAGCTTGTAAATCTTGATTCACACGTTCACCGAAAATATAAAGCAGAATCTGCTTGAGTAGCACAGCAATTCACACGTAGTATGTTGACCCATGATTCATTGCAACGCAAACTTAAAATATCTTATTGTGCACACTGACTCTAGATGGTTGGTTCTGATATTCGATTGATTCTCCTCTGCCGAACATCTCAGGCAGAGCGGACAAAGTATAGAAGAGTTTAACTTTAGCAGAACAGCTCGCGCCGATAAGACGGACATCTTGTGATTGGCTTAGAGCTCGTCACGTGACTACGTTTATGTTCTGCGCTAGTTTTTAGGCAAACGTGTTAATCCACAATAAGTCTATGGGATTGGGAAACAAAACATTTTAACTGGAAACTATTCGAATGGTAGTTCCGAGAACCCGTTGCAGATGAGTTGCCAAAGAAACAATACTGGAGAGAGGGATAAGATAAAGGAGAGGAAATCCAGCTTCAACACCCAAACAGCTTGCAGTTAAATATAAGATAAAAGCCTTTAATATATTTGTTCAAAGTTGGAAATACCTTTATTTGAAAAGTGTACAATTTTGGACTAAGAAGCAGTGGTGACAACCTTTTCTACAAGCATAAATTCCTAAACCTATAACTTTATTAGAGAAAAACGAAATACTCTTTTTTTAAATTATCCATATTGGGTCAATGGAGGCAGACACTTACTTGTGTAAGGAGGAGGTCAATTAATCAAAAAGGGATTTTGAGTTTTTGTCCCCCTCTCCAAGCTTAAAGAGTTTTGAGGATCTACCCTTCCCCGGCTACCGGTGAGCTATTGAAGTGATCATATATTATTTTTTTGAAAATTATACTTTTATATAATCTATTTGAAGTGATCTTACTTGATACTCTTTTAAACATATTTTGATGACCCTAAAATATATTTAAAACGGTTGATTACGGTTATTTAAAACGGTTTAAAAATTATAATTCAGTCAATGCCTTTAGATTTATAAGCTATTTGATTTTTTTAAAAATCGTATCATATTTGAAAATATAATAGAGGAATGAAATAAATCTAGAGAGGGACCAAAATTACTACCCCTTAAAATACTACTTCCCTACCTGAAACCCTCCTCCTCAGTTATTCACCACTTTATGTATTTTGTTAAGTGATCATTGTAAATTTTTAGACTTGGAGTGAGGAGGTGCTATGTAAGTTTATAAATGTTAAACATATTTAAACACTTAAAGTAGCCCATTTAATCCCTACCATTAATTACCATAAAACCCGCTTCGGTGGCGTAGTTAGCTAACGCTCTAGTTTCATGTTGAGCTAGACAGCTGAGGATGGAGAGATCGAGGTTCGAATCTTGGTTGGGTGAACTGGGGATGGTTTTCCTAAAGGGTTTTACACTCTCCCTCCACATAAATGCGGGTTCACTTTCTATAAATTCAATCTTCCCAATTTCTAACCCATTAGCGTAATCAGTACTTAAACGTATAATCCGAATGTGTAGTAAGACGTGGTGCTAAATTAATTAATTACCATAAAAGCTAATTCTGGATAGCCTCTAGAGCTATTTAATATTCGTAATATATTTTTGGTTGTGATCGTTGGGGGGCCATGCCCCCAAACTCTCCCTGAAATGTTGGTCTGGTTACGGCCTTGCACACAAGCGTAAAAATACTTTATTCATTGATGGTAGCTGTAGTTGTGAAACTAACCGCCGTGTCTAGTAATTAGTATCATCCAGGGTGGCTCAGGATGGTTAGGATTATCTTTGGAATTGGGAAGATAATGGGATTAACCAAGGGGATAGCTGATAACAAAGATAGAAGAGCTAAGGCTATTCAGGAGAAAGAAGACACGGACAACTATTCAATATGTTGATTGATAAAACTTTTAGAGTGGTTGGTTAGTTAAAGTTAACAAATATTTGTGTCATAAATACAACTAAATATAATAGTAAAAATAAAAGTGTGATAATTTTAAGGCAGTGAACTAAAATTAGGGGCTATGGATGCTAGAAGTACATTCTAAATCAATTTAAATTAAATATATGAAAGTTTTAAATAGTATACAATATAGTTTGTGTTTATATTATTTCCAGAGATGCTTGCAGCCCTCAGGAACAATCAGGTCTTAGGACTTCACTTATAGTATCATCCGAACCAATCGATCCCCATCCTTATTGTTCACCAAGTCCCAGACTCTCTTGTACGCGGCAGGGTACACTGCTGAGACGCCTCAGAAGGCCTCGGGCAAGGACTGACATCCCAAGAGAAGTCAAGAGGTGATGTACTCTATCTAATTATTCTCTTCTTCAATTAATTAATAAACACCCGCCTCGGTGGCGTAGTTGGCTAACACGCTAGTCGTGTTGAGCTCGACTGCTGGGGACGGGGAGATCGAGGTTCGAATCTCGGTCGGGCGAGCTGGAGGGGGGGTTCCTAAATGGCTTTTCTCTCTCTCTCCACGCAAATGCGGGTCCACTTCCTCTCATTCAACCTTCCTAATTCCTAATCCATTAGCGTAATTAGTACTAAAAGCGTATAATCCGAAAGGGTAGTAAGACGCGATGCTAAATAATAATACAAACAAATTAATAAATCTTCTTGACACTATCGAACAAAGCGTTTTTTTCTCCTAATTTAGGTAGGCCGTCATTTACCTATATCAGATTGACTCGCACAGGGAATGTTGCAACTTTATTACACGAGAATTCAAACCTTTACCAAATAAACACAAACACGCGTCAAGAAATATTCCTCTCATTGATTCACGAGAATGAAGTTACATTCACTAATAAAAGTAGTAATATTAATAATAATCACTGCAACCCGCATTTTCGAGGCCTCCAGGCTCCCCAGCAGTGATTTATGAAGACACTCAGGATCAACCACAAGCGTTTAGCTATAAGGAGAGAATTTACAACTCGTGATTTCACTGGACTTGTGACGTCATGATCTCGCAAAGCTGCCCTTCCTGCCCGCTGGGGGCAATTTAGAAGTAGCGAACTAATCGACAATTGGTTATTAATAACTACAGAATGCTTGTATTGGATGTAGCAATACTTTTTAAAACAATGTCTATACATAACTACCATTACTATTATTAATAGTGTTAATTTACTATAATTGATTATATATTATCATTGAATTTATTGTGGATTTATGGGAATGACAAAAGTACTTTTTCAGCATTGTGTTATGACATTGATTGATTGATTAATTATCAAGCACCCAAAGGACCTTGTAGATCACATGCTACCCGAATAATTCTTCTCCACCTCTTCCGGTCCTCTATTCAGTTCTTGCTACTCACAGCGCTAACATGTCCTGTGCATATATTTAATGAAAATAGTTATCTGATTATTAGAAACTTAAACTAGCTTATCTCACAGACAAAATTTATGGAAGGGGAATTTTATCATGAATCCACAAGAATTCACCTGGGTAGAGGATGGAAAATCCCTAAATAAAGCAAACATAGCGCACCCAGCTGTGTAGTTGAACTTAAACACAACCAACATATTACGATGTTTGCGTTCAGCAGTCATTGGAACTTAAATTTTAGGCTGAAATTTAGTTAAAAGTAAAAACATTTGATAGCCTTATGCATGTGTATGTGTTTTATGAGTTTTGTTGAAATCCGTTTATTCGTTCAAAATTGATCGAGCAAACGGACGCACAGAAAAGGCTGTATGTTTTATATTATTTCCTAGAATTAAAATATGAAGACAATATGAGTCAACAGCCTTAAGCACTAATTGTATCTACATTCTCTGTTTATGCGCACGCTAATAGCTAATTATTCAACGTACAATAAAAGGGAGCAGCCGCCTTAACATGGTAATTACAGTCTGGTAATTGGTGAGACAAACAATCACGCTAAATACAATTACCTCCCCCTCCATATTCTGAACGGGCCCGGCCAAAGTTCAAGTGGCCACCAGAATACCAACCTAACAGAGAGAAAATGTTCTTTTAACGAGGGAAATTGTAATCGCTCTGTTCCGGTCCTTACAAGGCCACGCCATTGCTGAGAGGAGAGTTGAACAAATGAACTGGTGGGGCTGGCTGCGTGTTTAGTTTGACTGACTTCGTTACTAAAAGGAGAAGAGTTGAACAAGATCAACTGGTGGGGCTGGCTGCGTGGTTAACGTGACTGACTTCGTTACTAAAAGGAGGAAAGTTGAACAAGATCAACTGGTGGGGCTGGCTGCGTGGTTAACGTGACTGACTGCGTTACTAAAAGGAGGAGAGTTGAACAAGATCAACTGGTGGGGCTGGCTGCGTGGTTAACGTGACTGACTTCGTTACTAAAAGGAGGAGAGTTGAACAAGATCAACTGGTGGGGCTGGCTGCGTGGTTAATGTGACTGACTTCGTTACTAAAAGGAGGAGAGTTGAACAAGATCAACTGGTGGGGCTGGCTGCGTGGTTAACGTGACTGACTGCGTTACTAAAAGGAGGAGAGTTGAACAAGATCAACTGGTGGGGCTGACTGCGTGGTTAACGTGACTGACTTCGTTACTAAAAGGAGGAGAGTTGAACAAACCAACTGGTGGACTGCGCTACGTTGTTAATGTGACTGACTTTGTTCATTATAAGAAGAGTTGAATAAAAACCAACTGGTGGAATGGCTACGTTGTAAGTGTGATTGACTCAATTACTACAAGAAGGATAGTTGAACAAATTAGCTAGTAGATATGTCTGCGTGGTTTTGATGTGCCTGAGCCTAAGTACGGAAGGCTGGGATTTGATACCTAAAGGTTGCACTTGGCATGCTTTCCCATCGCATCTCCAGGAAAATACTTGCTCGATTCAATATAAATCTACAAACATTCGCCATTCTCTTAGGCTAGATAATTTGCCACTGATGTCCTCTACAAGCACTATATATCCACCTTATCATGATCATTTATGTTCGAAAGTTTCAGTTGCTAATATTAAGAACTGGACTTGTTCAATGTTCAGCCGCCTCTTCCTCTCAGTCTTCTTTTAGTGACACGGTAACTTCCTGTCGTAGCGACTGTCCCGCCTTACACACGCTCCACGAGGCTTGCCTATCATTTAGGCGCTAAACCAACACCCATAGGTTATTTTCACACCGGGTCTATCAGTCTGGGATATACGCATATGATTACAATGGTGAGTTAGGGATGAAGAAGGTAGAATGTAGAGATAATGCATTCTAATTTGAGGAAGTGAGAGGGATTAACTATTTATAAAAATTCATCAATAATGCACTCAGTCGGGATGTGAGCCCAGACCTCCACGTCACTGAAAGCCTAGAATAGATGAGCTTGTCAGTTAGTCTATATGACCACCGATGCGGGTCAGCTTTTGTTACATTTATCATAGTACTTAACCTAAAAGACACAGAGTTTTGTATGGCATAGGCTACGGTAGAAGCAGATTCTAACTATACTGACATTGTTATTGGATATCATGACACAACTTAATTAATAACACTGGTGTACACGCGGTAAATAATACCAGTATTGTGTTGTTTTATTTAGAAGGGAATCTGAGTTCAAATCCATCCCAGGTGTAATGAGTTGGTGTGTTATGTGGTTGTTGTACGAAGCCGTTATAGCAATGATTGCAGCGTGGGTCTACTCCAGTGACGTCATCAGTGGCTATTAGTGACTATCACTGCACTAGTCTAGTGCCCTCTAGTGTTATGTCACGGGACAGAGGATGCAGCTCATTATCACGCGTGCCACTGCCAGCTTATCATTAACTTACCATCAGACCGCGCGGCGCGTGGCGGCACTACACTGCTTCATGGTTCGTCTACCACTAGGTCATGTCGTGGCAGTGGCTATTTCGATTCACCCTATTATATTAAAGCATATGGAGCCACTACACACTACACCAAGGTCCACCTACTGCTAGGTCATGTAGTGATTTTAGCCATTTTTATTTCTATGTTTAAATATTACTCCTCTAGGAAGAAAAGGTTCATGTTTGTCAACAGTTTAAGGAAGAATCAATCAGGAGGACAATTTATCTACATCAATTTGAGGAGAATTAATTATACTTGGACAGTTTTCTTTGTATGCTTTATAATTAGGGTATTGTATATGTCTTTGCTTAGTCAGGTTTGTCAACAGCGATGGGATAAGGCTTTAAACCCCGGCAGGATGTAACGAGGGGGGATTTTATAAAACTGTTTTACACTCTCCTACCACACAAATGTGAGTTTATTTTCTCTAAATTTTATCTTTTTCGTCTTTATCTCATTGGTGTTAATATGCGGATAGTAAAAAGCAGAGCACGGAGAGAATAATATTGGATGTAGAATATATGACAGCTCTAATTCCCATTATACATTAGTCTTATATATTAGAGTGTTTGTACCTGGAAGCTCACCGCAAAATTGCCGCAAAGGTCCAACGATATCTGATTCCCAAATGGGACACCCAACATCCATATTTTCTAAAATTCGATAACAACCACAACGATGTCAAGATGCATAAAGAATTATGAATGAGTATGTTCTTGTATAATCCTGCTCGTCTCAGTCATATCAGGCAAAGCAAGGAGGATAATACAGAATATATTATATAATGTACACTCTTTATTGCTTTTTGGAAGAAATTATCATGCTTAGTTTTAGTTCACGGTATTAATGTTTGGTGGTGTTGAAATCATCTAGTAAACAACTATAGGCCTGTATATTCCAAATATTTAGCTGCATATTCTAGAATATGTAAATATATATATGTTTTTACTATATTTTTAAATTTAGGAAATACAGACCAAATATTATCCGACAAAGAATTTTCTCATCGCAGAAAAAATAAAATCAAATGGCTGGTAAGCGTGATTTAACTTCTTATTTAAACAACCCTTCTCTGTCAAATGATACAAGGAAATAGTTTAGATAGTAAATTAATAATACAGACATATTTAATTTATGCTATTTAGCTGGGAACACTCTAAACACCGGTTTATATTAACACCAATACGCAATTATCTGGGCTATACCTAACTTCAATTCTTTCCCCAAGAATTTGTAAGTTCTACTATCTACAGTTATAGACAAAATGTAAAAACATACAGCAACTCAACACTGTAGGTCCCCCACCTGAAATATAACCAGTGTAACCTAGACCTAGGTTTGGCGTCCCAGACCACTCAACCATGAGGACGTGGAGTAATTGGGTTTATTTGCCGCATCCTGGAACCGTTGGTTCTAATGCTGTAATGAGCAGGTCCAATGGCGCTGATATAAGTCAGACTCGGGTTAAGGAAGAGACGTTTATTTAGAGGGGGGAGACAGGGGTCTTTCTTGGATTGAAACACACAGGGTGTTTGACGACCAAGGACGTTTGTCAGCTTGTGGCTTCCACAGGATGCTTGACTTTGAGTAATACTTCTATCAGCTTGTGGAGTCCATATAATGTTTGACGATGAATGACTTATTTCAATTTGTGGCTTCGATAGGGTGTTTGGTGACGAAGGACTTATTTCATCCTGTGGTTTATAAAACGTGATTGACTATGAATTACTTCTTTCAGCTTGTGGCTTCTGTGGGGTGTTTGATGACAGAGGACTTCAATCATATAAGAACATGTTCGTGTTTTAAATTAAATAACTATCTTAAGAAACCAGGACTTTATAAAAAAGTTTATCAACATATCTCATTCTGCGGTCTCATATTGTTTTAGTAATACGCCTCTAATAGTCCACCCGAATCTCACATTAATTTAAGGACATAGAATGTTAAGGTATAGTTGTAAGTATAGGCACCGGAATTTACCTGCAGAGAATGATAAGACTTTAGTAAATATAAAAATAATTTCTAAACAAGCATCGACCTCTGATGTCAGGCCTGCTGCAGCTGGGTATGTATTCCTGAGTGCATTTTTAAGCGCCAGAGTGGTTTTTTCTGCAAAGTTAAATGGGCAAATTATTTTAAATGGCTATGAATATACTCAGGAGTTGAGCCCGTTAGACAAGTCTATAGAACCAATACCTGCATGTTCGTTTCGATCTATCATAAGATTTCCCTTTCGAAAGAACGTCGAGGTGTGTTCAAGTGGGGGGATGGTACTTAATACCAGAAGAACTGGGATAACTCAGTGGGAGAGCATTATCATGCACAGCCTAATCTCCTGGGTTCGATTCTCTTGTCAAGGTTGTTATTTTGGATTGCCCACCATATCCTATCACTCAATCGGATCATAATTAGGCTAATGGAGTAGTTATAAGAAAAGAACAAGGTTATATCAAATGTACTAGTAATTTTTATTGGGATTAGAGTGGTAAATAATACAAGGAAAAATACCTTCACTATTTCCAGCCAGGATTCCAACCCCAAACCTCCCCGTCATCATAAAATCAAACTAGGTAAGCTTGACGTTTAGTCTACGTGACCATCGTAGTGGGTTTTGTTTGATTAAATATAATTCTAGTATAAGGAGTGTTACTGGAGAATTATATAAAACAGACTAAATTTCCTAAAGCTAGTTCATGTCTGCTCTTTCATTGAACGCACGCGCGCAGAGGACCTATCCCGTACTTAAAATGTTAGTACAGGAACCAGGATCAGGAGTATGTATATCCTTTCCCCCTCTCACTCCATCATTGGCCTTAGTGAACGGCTTCCTGCCCGACGCGTGCCTCGTGAAGTGTCATCAGCTCGTTGGACTGACTTCATTCCTCTGGTTGTCGCGTGGACCACTTGCAGCCTCCATCCGGCCAGCTGCCCCTACCCCCCACCTTCCCTCTTCTGTTCTGGGGAATGCTGTGTCCGAGAAACAGGGGCACAACACACATCATTGGGGGACAACTGAGCCGTGGATAGTTAGGGTACCATCTGACAGAGTGCTAAGACGCCTTGCAGACGTTCAGGAATCTCGAGCTATTCAAGAAGTGGTTTGTTATTTTAAAATATGGGCAAGGCCAGAATTAAGTCAAAAGGTATCAATTATAAGGTATAGAATTATAAACCTTGTGTTTGAAGTCTTATAGATTAAAAAATAAAAATAAAAACCAAGGGAAATAAATTCTTAGTAAAATAAGTATCTCGTGAAATATAACAGTTTTAAGATTAAAGTAAATTGCTAGAAAAATAGATCCAGCCTTCATTAAATAAATAATGTCATTTTTAACAGGGTCACATCAGGACATTCTAAGATAAGTAAATATTGTTTTTGTCGTTTTGAAATTTAAAACTGTCATTACTATAAGAAATGTCGTGGTGTGAAAATATGTCCCTACAAGTAGAAGCCACCTTTGAGATCCAACCGCAATGTAAGTGAGTTGAGGTTACAATCCACACCTACCATCAGGAGAGAGGGAACGCTAGATCTTGTTCGGTTCCAAAAGCCCCCTCAAGGACCCCCACTGTTTTGGCGTCAGGAAGAAATACGATTGGTCTTACATCCGGGTATGACGAAACTTAAACCCGTGATGGTGTATCTACAACGAGGTTTTCCATCCTAGCTCCAAGCGAATGGCAATGCATCTCTTCTTTAGTACCTCCATCATCATCCACCTCTCTGTGCCCCCTCCATGTGTTGCATCTTACTACTCTTACAGTAATGGGATAAGGAGGTATGTAGAATTTAGAAGATTTTTACCCAAATTTGCGTGGAGGATATTTAGAAAATCATTTAGAAACATTTTAGTACCTGCCTCCTCGTCTTTGGAAAACAAAACAAGACGAGACTAATGCCTTAGTACGCGTGCCCATCAAAGGGTCCCATTAGCTAATTTTTTCACGAGTTTGAGTAAATTAATGAAAAATGATCAAATGATACAGAGAACTATTCTTCTTCAACAAACAATACAATTGTGTGTGTAGATAAATAACGTGCCACGCTCAGTACCAGCAATATGTTCATAGGGCATTAGATAGCTTCAATCCAGTCACGCGTACTACCAATATGACTGTTGGAATGTTAACCTTAGTCGCACCCTACCACTCGTTAGTTACAAAGATGACTGTTAGAGGGTTACAGACAGTTTCACCCCGTTAGTTACCAAAATGGCTGTTGGAGGGTTATAGCTCGTTTCCAAACTCCACAGTTAATGAAGACACTGTAATTGATGGTACCGTGTTTGACCTTGTTGGTTCATGGAACTACGCCCCCCTCTCCCTCCTTATATTACCTTACAAGGGCTAGCTCATTATCCAAGTACATTAATTTCTAGAACCACCACCCGGGGCGACGGAAAGCTTCATCAGCGTGGTCCCGCGGTCACCTCATATGAGTCTTTGGTTCACTCCCCATTGACAATATGGCTTCTAATAGCTGTGAGTTGTATAACGTTATTGAAGAATGGTGGGAGGCTTATAAGGCACACCATATATTATAAAATGTTGTTTCCAACATTGATAAGATGTAGCATTCACCCTATTAGTGTATCAGTGAATTAAAGTGACAGCCGAAGAAAATATGACTTGTCGTAGGGAAAGTACCCAAATATCGTCCCCCATCATTCTTGGTCTGTTAAGTGCTGTAACCTACCAGTAGCTGGTGAAAGTTGTACTGAGAGCTAAAACAGCCATGTTGTGTGAGAATAGTGCAGTTGCAAAACGCGCAAGTGTGTCGTTGTGTTAGTTTTTTGAAATCATATTATCAAAGTTTTTAATAACATTAATTCGATCAACAGCCAACCAAGCTATGGTATGTTTTCTGCTCTCTCATTCACCTTGATCATCGAGTGTGGGGAACATTGCTCGTCTTTGTTTAACCAATAATGAATTATATTTATTTGTTTTAACAGTAAGGCCACCATATTGAAATGTGTTTAGATGCACATTATCGTCCTCTAGATAATTCCTAGTTTTGCCCAGGGGACGATATTAAGACCCCAATTAAATTACAACTATTTTAATATTACTTTCCCTTTATATTGCAGATGTCTTCACCAAATATTAAGAAACGTAAAATCTGGGATTCAGGTAACATGTGAGCCGCTGTTGCATCAGTTAGAAAAAAAGAAATGGGTTTAAAGAAAGCGTCAAAATCCTATAATGTGCCTAGATCTACGCTCAAAGGTTATGTGAAAAGTAAAGAAGATAGTATTGAAAAAATTGTTAAAGTAGTTTGGGCAGGAAGCCTGTTATTCTTAATGATCTTGAAGATGAGTTGGTGAAATATTGTTTAACTATGGAGAAACATTTCTTTGGCTTAACGACAAGGCATAAGGCGCATGGAATTCCAACTAGCCATGAAAAACAAACTGTCACACCCATTTTATAACGAAAAAGAGGCATCAGGAAAGAAATGGCTTTCACGGTTCCTTAAAAGACATCCTCAGTTAACTCTTCGAAAGCCTCAACCAACCAGTTTTTCCAGAGTGAAGGGATTCGCGCCCGAAAAAGTATCAAAGTTTTTTGGTGGGCTTGAAACCAAAATGAAAAAAAAAATCGCACCCAATAGTTTATTCACTGTTGATGAAACTGGACTCACTGTCGTTCAACACAAAACAAGCAAAGTTGTGGCATTGAAGGGTAAGAGACAAGTGTCATCATTATCATCCGCTGAAAGGGGTGCTCTTGTGACAGTGACCACGTGTATAAGTGACTCTGGAGTGTTTGTTCCCCCGTTAATGGTGTTCCATCGTAAGAATATGAAGAAAGAGCTACTAGAGGGAGCGCCCCCTGGAACAATTGGTGCCACTCACATGACTGTATGGATACAAGTGAACAATTTTACCAAGTGGTTCACACATTTCACTGCTACTGTGAAACCCTCACTTACATACATGTTGGTTCTTGTATTAGATGGGTATTACACACATGTTAGAAACTCAGACGTTATAGATACGGCTCAAGCTAACGGAGTGACAATTGTGTGCCTACCACCTCACTGTACACAAGGTATGCAACCATTAGATGTGGCTTTCATGAATCCGTTCAGAACATATTACTCCCAAGAAATTGAGAATTGGCTTAAAAACAATTCTGGTCGATTAGTAATAAACTATCAAATTGATAACCTAATGGGGAAAGCTTATGTGAAACCAGTTACAGTAGAAGTAACAGTAAATGGATTCCAGAAAACTGGTTTGTTCCCATGAATAGAAATGTTTTCCAAGATCATGACTTCATTTCGGAAGATCTACAGGGAAAAGATAACAACGACGGTGACTCTCCTTTCCCTTTACCAGCAGAAATAAATCCCGTTCCAACAATAAAATATAACAAAACTGCTGACCAGATTTCTCGCCAGGGTGTTGCAGTTCTTGTGACAGGATCACCACACAAAAACAAAGTAATGGATGATCGTGCTTGAAAAGAAGCCAATGAAAACAAGAAGCGAGAGATAGGCGAGAAAATACTATTTTCATTACAAAATAAATCAGGGACTACGCTATCAAATCCGTCAACTTCTCAGAGATCTAAGCGAGGAAAGAGGGGTAAGCTAGGACCACAGAAACGTTGCGGTAAATGGAGCACAGTTTCCTCGTCATCATCAGAAGACGAAGATGACCACCTGAGTTTTGTAGAAACGGATGATGAAGACAGTGAAAATGATTAATGCTCAGTGTTTTGTGTGTGATAAATGATTCTCCAATGACAAACATGGTGAGAAATGGGTTCAGTGTACAGAGTGTCATCGGTGGGGTCACACTGCATGTTGCGGCTATAACAGCAATAGAAAAACATTTGTGAGATTTGTTTTGATGGATGGCTTTATGAATCTATTTTAATATTTACATAGTTAAATAAACAGAGTATTACTTGATTATGCTAGTTATTTGTGATGCTTCATGACTTTTTGTAGGAGTTGAAAGAGGGGGGCGATATTAAGAGCACTATAACCCTAATATCGTTCTTCGTACCTATTTCTAAAAATATTAAAAATACACAACTAACTTGATTTTTTTTTCAATCTAAGTTCAAGAAATTATAAATACATTGTTATTAGAATATAATTAATAATTAAAAAAAATTATTTCTATAATTTCTCTGAAATTCAGATAAACAAAAAGGGTGACGATATTTGGGTACTTTCCCTTAATAAATGAAAGTAGTTTTAGTAACTTTATAACTGACTAATTATGGGAAACTTCCTTATACCTCTCATCTTGAGGAATGTCGGTACAGACTCATGCCTGACCTCTTATCACCCTATGTTCCCTTGATACAAACAGACCTGTAATGCACCGGAAGTGAAAACTAGAATGGAATAACGTGTAAATACAACCTCATGCCATTACTCTTCCTATCATATATTCTCCTGATATAATCTCAGCTTGTAATGTTCTGGAAATGTACAATAGCATGGACCCCCATGTCAATTCAGCCTCACGCCATACCTCTTACTATTTATTATATGATTGTCTAATAAAATCTCACCTTGTAACGTCCAGGGAGTGTACAGTACAATAGCATGGACCGCCGTGTCAATCCAGCCTCATGACATACCTCTTCCTACCAAATGTTCTCTTAATATAATCTCAGCTTGTAGTATCTAGGGAATGTGGAATATCATGGGCCACCGTGTCAATCCAGATTCACGCCATTCCTCTTAATATGTTCTGCCGAAATGATCTCAGCATGTAATGTCCCGTGAGTGTACAATAATATGGACCATTGGGGTGATATAGCCTCACACCTTAACCCCTACTACTCTTTGTGGACCTGATATTAACACGGCCTGTAATGTACGTAGGATGTGAAATAGCATGGGCCACCTTGAATATATATATTTACTCACGTTCTACCTCTTTCTACCCTATATTCTCTCGATATTGGCTCATCTGGTAATGTTCCGAAAGTGCACAATAGCATGAACCACTGTGCAGCTATGTCCTAATGCTATTCCTTTAACTAACATTATGTTATCCTGATATAATCTCCCTTAATGACCCGGGAGTGTAAAATAGCATGGGCATTCATACCTAACGCCTGACTTCTTCCTACCCTATACTCTCCTGACATTAGATCCGTTTGTAATCTCCCGGTAGTGTGCAATATTATGAACTACCGTGTAGATCTGTCCTCACGTTTGACCTCTTTCATCCCTATGGCCACATGATATAAGCTCTAGCCTTTTCCTATTCTAAGTTCTCCTGATATCAGTTCAGTTTTAATGTCCCAGGAGTGAACAATAGCAAGAACTACCCTGGAGACCTATTATCACGTCTGACATCTTCCAACCTTATGTTCTCCTGATATAAGTTTAATTTTTAATATAGCGGGAGTGTACAATAGAATGATGGACTACCATGTAAATCTGGTTCACGCCATACCTCTTCCTACAATATGCTCTACTGATACAGGCCAAGATCACAACTTGTAATGTCCCGAGAGTGTACAATAGCATGGACCACCGTGTCAATCCAGCATCACGCCCAGCCTCTTTCTACCCAGTTTTCTCCTGATACAAGCCGGCAACATTATCACTAAACATATTCCACCTCTCTCTCACCAATTACTTGAAGATCTCGACTTTTTCATGGGAAGCTGCATTTCCAAACATTGCGCCGAGATGGACTGCGCATGCGCATACGGTATTTCCCGAACTGAGAATTACATAGGGTGTATACAGGCAAATATGGAACACAAAAATAATCTAATTTTAATCTAAAACAATGCGCGTTCAATCCTTGAACAAGCTACAAGCTCTTTACACTAACTCCTAGGAAAAATACAACTAGGCCTATAAACTAAGGTGTTCATTTACCACTCAGTGAAAGAGGAACCAATTAATTCTTACATCAACATCTTTTTCGACTTATCCTATGTTAGAACACTAAATCTTCCAGTGCTGCAGTACTCCTTAAAGGGAAAATAAATAAATCTTGATCTTAAAATTCTGGTATTAATGGATGTAGAGGTTTTATTATATTCATAAAGGTTGTGTAAGCTGTATTCTACCTAGGCACTCTCACTTTAAAAAAAGTGTCTTAAAACTTATATGTTTATTTTCAACAGGGCCGTACCAAATCCTCCACCAAAATTATTATTAATCAGGCATTTTGGTTCTACTACTATATGCCTGTGGTAGTAGCAATAATACTTGTTACTTAAAGCTCCAATTATGTTTAAAATAGCGTTAAAGTTCTTCAACAAGAGTTAAAACATTCATCGCAATCTAATGTTGATGTATTTTATCACGAGTCACTAAAGATAAAAATAATACCCCCTCCTCCCAAGGGTGAATTGCACAAATATATTGATTCTTCAATCACAGGACTACTATTCAGTTTTATCCTAAATAAATAAAAGTTAGGACTGCAACAAAGTTAATTAGAAATCAAAATATCCGATCATTTGACAATAGATTTGATCAAATAATTAAGTAAAACAAAGTAACACCGTTAATAGCGCCGTATTTGGAAAAATCTGAAAGTAAAATGAAATAAATTCATGCATAAGGTTGACCATAATGTATACACTTTATTTCTTGGGTAGCCTAGGCTGTCTGATATCTATATATTCATTTCAATCAATTGCAATTTCAAGCACGGTCCTTCAGAAAAATGTTTAAAAAAATACTTTGTAGTGATATTAATAATTATCCACACTAAAATGTAGTCAGATTAAGCTTCGTCTCCAATTTTATTTCTCTATTATTAAAGAAAATAGCATTTATTTCCTCTAGCTCCTTTGGATCTCAATAATATTCTCTATAACTTCATTAAATAATTTAATAAAAACTTTATCTGAAGACGCCAAAATTGACACTAATATCTTTAAAAGTAAGTCACACTCAAAATAAATATATAAAACACAAACTTTACTTTGATTAATTACTTAAATAAGAAAACAAAAGAAATCAGTTACTAAAACTTAGAGGCTATGTCTTCCATAAACAAGATGATCGGCGAATCAATCAGTTGATGGAAGAGTATTGTCTGGTTAGCCGTACCAGAGATTTTGTTGACAATCATGTCCTTATTGTTAATGGTACAACTAAAAATATTATCAAATCCACTGAATATTGTTTGTTCAGTCGGCCCCAGCTGTGTTAAAAAATTGGACCTAAATTACAATATTAAACATATTCTGATGCTGCTTTATACACTGATTGAATAGTTATTTTCTCTGTCCTTATCCTACCATCCTTCAGTTTATAATAACTATTACTTTATTTCGCAACTTATATATACACTTCCTAATAAGCCTCTAACCCAAACTGGTAGTAATACGCGGTGCTATAAAAACTTTCTAATAGGCCCCATTTTGTAATCAGACAACCTAAGCTTTTTAGTGATGTGAGTACACTATTTTATCTTGGCCACACTGTATATCGCATCCACAGTTCCAACTTACTGTTATTATTTTATCTGATCACGTAGTCGGTAGTTTTGGACCCCCGAGGCGATGGGCCCCAATACGAACCCACTCCCATCCTGAATTAATGGGTCTTGATCCTAATGGGCATCAAAGGTCGACCAGTGAGATGTTCCTGGTGAACTTAATCTTAGCCTGATGACGCTATATGCTCTAAGATCCAGGAACTCTATGCTTCAATATCCTTCGTCGTCTTATGATGTTTCTTGATACATTGCTTCAACTTTTCATCTTCAACTTATGATGTTTCTAGTTGATTTGTTATACCATTTTTAAATATAGCTTCACATGGAAGCTCCTCCCTAGTAACCGACTTTCTGGACCAAATTCCATGTCCCTTGTATATTCATTTTACATTTTATATTTAGAGAAATTCACTGTTTCCTAATTTAAAGTGGATAACATTTTTGATATATGAACTAAACCAACCACAAAACCTGAACACTATCCATAAATAACCAAAACACCAAAAAACTAAGGGTGAGAAGATTTTTTTTTCCCCAGAAAAAATGTATCCCCTCTTGTAATAGATTCCCCCACCCCCCCTCCCCAGATATATTTCATCCCCCTTTTATATTATCGAGTATAAAGTTAAAATATGGTCTTTAATTGTGTAAATTATCAGACCAAGAGATAGTATTGTAATTGCAAACATTTTCTGCCTCGAGATTCTGATGCATTTTTACGTTTTATGGTACCCCAAATCAAAAAATGTGGATTTTACAACTATGTATCTGTATATATCCTCAAGCTTTTCCGAAATGATTTGATGGATTTTGTTAACATTTTGTATGTGGATGCTATATTGATGTATATCATTCTTTTTTTTTTTTTACCTTAGATTGTTTACTGATAAAGGATTTTTGAAAATTTAAGATTGAAAAAAATTTATTTAATGATTTTGCATAACATGAATATACATTTAGTATTTGAGATGACAAATAACAGAGTATACATGCTTATTTTGGGAGGTAATTCGTTTAAGTGTAGTTTATTGCTTTTTCAAAAATGACTAACGATTTTGTTTAAAATTCATATCTGGGGAGACAAATAAAAATGTGGGCTATACTTACTTTTACGGAGAACTCGTATAAGGATAGACACATACATGTTTTTAATATTTTAAAACTGTTTCTAATGACTCGATTAAAAATGGGTATCTAATAAGCCTAAGTTTTTTATAAAATATGTAATTTTTATGCAATTTTTTCAAATAAAATTAATTTAATAGTATTTTACAGATGTCTGGTTCACGAAATTTTAAAAATTGTATTATAATAATGACTTTTAACGATTTCGTTCTAAATTGGTATATAGGGCCTATTTAACAATATAAATAATAATGTGTATTTTTTTATAAAATAAATCAATTTAAGGATGTTTTTACGTATGAAAAATTTTAATAAAATTGAAATCATTTAAAAATGACCTAAAATATTTGGTTCCAATGAGTATTTGAGATTTGTTTTTTAGGATATATTAAAATGTATGTTTATTCTTACGAATAAAAATAGTTTGAGGGTAGTTTAAAATTAAAATAATTTTGAACAATAAAAAAATAAAATATAGGTTGAACAGTTTTGTTAAAAAATAATATATGAACTATGTTAATTGTAATTAACAAGAAAAGATAAAAGTTTTTCTGAAAAAACTCCCTTAAGGGTATAGTAAAGAAAATTTATTCTTGAAAATGTTTTAAAATAGGAAACATTATACGAAAATGTTTGTATGAATGTGTCGTAACATTTACTTGTCCCATCACAAATATTTCCTAGAGGATTTTTTAGCACCGTGTCTTACTACCCATCTGGCTTATACACTTATGTACTAATTACTCTAGTGGTTTTAATGTTGATGAAGGCTATATTTATAGGAAGAGGTGTACCCACATTTGAGGGGAGGGGAGTGGAGAGTGGAATTTTTTTTTTGAAAAACCAACCTCAGCACACCCGATTAAGTTTCGAACCTCGAGCTCCCCGTCATTGACAGTATAGTCTACTGTGAGAGTAGCACCTCAGAACATGTGGCCACTGAATTGGGTCTAGAAGAATTTAATTTCCAGAAAATATGCTGGTGAATATCTCTCCTTTAGTTTCTTGAGTCATCCAATTTTCAAAAATTTGGCGAAGGACAACTCAAATAGTTTCTAAGCTATCCAAGTTTTCAAAAATTTCTGAGTAAGGACCACCTTAAATAATTTATAGAAATATATAGTTTAAAAAAAATCCAGGAGATGAACACTCTAAATAGCTCATACTAGAATCCAAATTTAAATAAAACTACTTAGGAGAACCATTCCAAATATATTATAGGGGATATTGATATTCAAACAAATTTCAAATTAAGATACCTGCAAATAGCTTCTAGAGTATCCAATTTTCAATCATTTTCCAAAAGAAGGCTCTTGGACCCTTCTTAAATTTGGATTATCAAACCCCCTCAAAGCTCCTTTTTCTACAATCACAACCCCCTCCTTTACACAAATAAGGTTACGCCACCCCCACCCGCGATTGAATATTTGACGACACCCTGGGGCACATCATTAATACATTTTAAAAACACGATGTGGATTGGGCTTCCACCAACAACAAACAACAATGTAGTTGGTAAGGAAGTCCTTCGTAGTTTCTGAAATAATTATGAGTGATGTCAAATGTCCAATTACTGGTGGGCGGTTAGTAAGGGATATTTTAACAAAGTATAAAGAGCTGTACACTCACCTGCAGCGATGGTCACGTGGATAATACCATTAGTCAAATCTAGTCTACTCTTTTGGTACTAAGAGGGCCTATGTTTGAACCTTAGCTGGATGTACTGAGGTGAGTTTTTTCTTAATGATGTTGTATCGGATATATTTTCTCCACTGTTCTAGTAGCCACAGTGTTTGATATATAACAACTAAAAATGTATACAAATAATTAGACGCAAAAGTTGGATATAAAATAATCTCAAAACTAATAATACTATAAAGTATTATTGACCACCTCTGGCATCTAGTGGTTAGAGTTCCTGGATACAGATCCAGAAGTCCCGGTTTCAATCCTCGGTGCTTCCAGATTTAGTACAGCTTGGATGTAAATGTGATATAGAAAATGTTCCTTAAAATTGTGATGGAAAATGTTTCTTCTATTTTCTTTGCCGCCCATTTCATTACTTGTTTGGGCTATCCACATATATACCAAATTATTATACAGAATGGGACAGAAAAGGTTGATACATTTAATAACACCATATATTTATTATTTCGACTAATAAATGCTTCCAATTAAACTTAAAATATCGACAAAAGATTGATAATCTTCTACACATCCTGTAATCATTAATTTTATTTAAAATAATATCCTTAAGATGGCCAGTATTAAATACCATACACTTTCGTATGCACTTCTCAAATTTTCACACGACTTTACGTAATGTCTCGTGTTGAATTGCTTCAACTTTCACCACAATTCTTTCTTTAAGTTACTGAATTATTCTTGGGCGATTTACTAAACATGACACTTTAACATGCCCCACAAGATAAATTCCTTAGCTGTTAAGTTTAATGAACGTGGAGGCCAGGCAATGTCTCCAAATCGTGGAACGAGGTGCCTAGTAAACATTCACTAACCACCTCCATTGATGTTCAGGCTATGTGAGCCATTGCCCCATCTTGCTGGAACCACATGTTGTTGGCACCTATGTCCTTACGTTCAGGGTTCATAAAGTCGAACATCAATAAATGTTCTTCACAAAACATTTCCTGGACACCTCGTTTCACGATTTGGGGACATCAACTTACCAACACGCTCACCAGAATCAAGGTGGGATGGAAGGGGACGTGAGAAAAGGCCAGTGTTTTTGCCGTTTTTTATGGCAAAACATTATTTGGACCAAAATAAAATAAATATTGCTCCAGTACAAACGTGGTTTAATTTTCTTCACATGATTATATCAACAGTTCCTAAATATCGGTCATCCGCATGGTGGCATTATCAAACAAACTTTTAAAAGAAGAGAAAAAAGTCATTAAATTTCAAAACACCCTTGACATATATTCAAGAAATTTGGAAGTCACCATGTGAAGAAAATTAAATTCTATGTTTGTACTGGAGCAATATTTTATTTATTTCGGCCCAAAATGTTTTTCCATAAAAACTGCAAAAATAATCCCCCTTCCATCTTACTTGAACAACTCCGGACATTAATTACTTGTGTGGTGGAAGTTCAAACAATTTCCATAAAAACATGTCCAGATTAGAGTAGCGCATACAGCAAGGTATTGCAAATAATGGAGGCCATATTAAGGACGAAAATTGTTTAAAAAAAATACTAATTCAATGGTATGTAGAAAACTGTCAATATTTTGTAATTTTAAGTTTAATTTGAAGCATTTAGTAGTTCATATAGAAACTATATAGTGTTATTAAATGTATCAACACCTAACGTGCTAGGGACAGTGGTGGAGCTACGGACCCACGCCCCCCACGAGCATTATGTGATTTTTCTTAACAATGAAGTGACATGATAACAAGAGGGAGATGTGGAGGGGGATTTAAATGGAGTGCAATGTTTTTAGATCATGTGACCATCGAAGCACCTCCTATTAAAATGGAACAAATTCATTCGACCTGTTTCAAGTTTTAAAGTTTCCATTTAAATTTAATTTCTCCTTGGACTCTCTTCAGTGGCTGCATGGTCTAAGCCTTAAGACATCAATATCTCAATATACTAGACCATCGAAAATGGGAAGATCAAAGTTCGATCCCGGTCAGGTGTGCTGAGGATGGTTTTTAAAATGTTTTTCCACCCTACCTCCACGCAAATATGGGCACACTTTCTATAAATTCAACTTTCCTCATCCCTAATTAGAGTCTTTAGTACATAGGGGTATAATCCAAACGGGTAGTAAGACATGGCGCTACAAAAATCTCATAAGAATGTTTCTTACACACTTTTCATCACCCCGTTTTACTATCTGTTTAAGCTATACGCACATATGACAATTACTCTAATAAGGTAGGGATGAGGAAAGAAGAAATTTAAAAGTAATCTGCCTGCGTCTACGTGTAGGGAGAGTGTGGAACCATTTAGGAAAAACCACTTTCAGTAGACCCAACTGAGACATAAACCCCGATTTCCCCGTCCTCAGCAGGTCAGTCTTACACGAGAGTGACGCCTTAGACCATTAGGTCATTGAAGTGAGGTACTAAGGAATCTTAAACTATAAACATTATCAAAGGAGGCAAAATAAACAAATAACAACATTCCAAGTTCTATTCTGACAATCACTTCTCAACTACAGAGCTTGGTTGAATCAGGGCAGCCACGAGGGTTTTGTGTGCCCTAAGCGAGACTTAAAATTTGTGCCCCATTTGTATTTTATATCATATAAAAACCACACACTTTGTGTGACACAAACTACTACTACTACAACTAATAATAATAATAATAATAATAATAATAATAATAATAATAATAATAATAATAATAAAAGGGGACCAAAATACTCGACAATAAATATAGTAAAAAGTAGATAAATATATCTAAAATAAGCTGTGACCTCCCCTCCCCCTTAGTATATTTGTGCAAATATATTATGCCTTCGTCCCTTCTTTATCTCTTAATACTTTCAGAAACTTTTAATCAAATATCGAATGTTATAAAACCATAAAAGTGCTTATGTTGTTAATCATACTTTTCAAAAACAAATTCTTAAAATTTGATACAATATTTCGAATGTATTTCTTTATTTAGAAATAATAATTAACCCATTTATTTAAGCAATTATATTTTGATACGCTACATTTTTTGTTTATTGGATTGCGTCCATAAAACCTTTACTCCCTAGGTGACCACCGGCAGGCAATGTTTATTACCAAACCCTTTACAAATACATCCCCTTCCTCTGGGTTTCAATATGTTTATATTTATACTGGAAATTTTAACGAAAGGTTTTTCTGATTGAACATATACCGGAAATTTTTCGTCACTAAGCACGGGACTGTGACGTTTGGATAGTAATAATAATAATACTATGCAACGTCTACTAGCCTAGAGCTGTCATATTCACACAAACAAAAGACCACGCCTTCGTACGGCGACTGTAGAGTATTTCAACGATACGTAGAGAGATTCTCACGCGCATGCGTGTATGATTCACTCCCACGCACCTTGGACCTGATGATCCTGTAATTACAGCCTCGTGCACATAAGGGGCCGCCTCGGGCTGACATACACTCTCTTAAGGAGGGGCATTTCCTTCTCGAGTCCCAGATTGTGTTTATATTATTTAACACACACGCTCTTAAGAAAGGACAATTCCTTCTCAGGACTCAGTTGGCTTTTGTTTACTTCGTCTGACACACATGATTTCCTTCTCAAGACTCAATTGGCTTGTGTTTACATTGTCTGACACACATGATCTTAGGAAGGGACATTCCCTTCTCAAGACTCAATTGGCTTGTGTTTACATTGTCTGACACACGTGATCTTAGGAAGGGACATTCCCTTCTCAGGACTCAATTGGCTTGTGTTTACATTGCCTGACATACATGATCTTAAGAAGGGACATTCCCTTCTCAGGACTCAGATGGCTTGTGTTTACATTGTCTGACACACGTGATCTTAAGAAGGGACATATCCCTTCTCAGGACTCAATTGGCTTGTGTTTACATTATCTGACACATACGCTCTTAAGTTGGGGGCATTCCATTCTCAGGGATCACATGGCTTAAGCTCATGTAAAAAAATTATTAGCGTATATTATCTTTGACTGGGAAATATATATTTATCTAGTTGAGTAATCTCTGTGTGTAAACTTCTAGTTGCTCTGTTGGCACAGAACGTTGCCCAGGTTACACTTGTGGAGATTGTTTACAGGGCGTACCCTCAATAAGATTATGTGATGATAGAGATATTGAAGGGGTCGAACTAGTAGTGATATTAAACCTAACCTAAGTCTATTAACCAAACCCTGGCGACTTTTAGAATAGTTCCCCTCTCAGGAAAAAATCCCTTGGTACCAGCTGTGAATCGAGCCCGGGACCCCTAGGTATGTAGCCAGGTGCACTGGCCATTATACCAAAGGGCTGGTTTGTGCCCACGTGGAATAACACACACTTTTTGAAGGAGGGATGTTCCCTCCTCAGAGCTTATGCGGCTTGTGTTTACATTTGACTGTCAGAAAAACGCGAGGTGCATTCTCTTCGTAAGGCATCCAAGGATTGTGTTTACATTTGACTGTCAGAAAAACGCGAGGTGCATTCTCTTCGTAAGGCATCCAAGGATTGTGTTTACATTTGACTGTCAGAAAAACGCGAGGTGCATTCTCTTCGTAAGGCATCCAAGGATTGTGTTTACATTTGACTGTCAGAAAAACGCGAGGTGCATTCTCTTCGTAAGGCATCCAAGGATTGTGTTTACATTTGACTGTCAGAAAAACGCGAGGTGCATTCTCTTCGTAAGGCATCCATGGATTGTTTTTACATTCACTGTTATTATTATTATTATTATTATTATTGTTATTATTAGCACCACATCTTACTACCCGTTCGGGTTATACGCACTTACGCTAATGTGTAATGGTAGGGTGATTGTGAGATGAAATGGAGGACCTACAGTTTAACGTGGAATCCAAACCACGGTGGAGGCCTGGCATTCCCAACATTCACAAGATGTCTTGTCAGAGGTGAAGGAAGGGTTTGGTAATCAGATAAATCTTTGCCGGGACCGAGGATTGAACCCCGGCCACCAGCATAGAAGTCTGACACCTAACGCCTAGACCGCCAGGTCACCTATATTCACTACTACCAGAGCTTTTTAAACAATCCGAGCCTGGAAGTAGGATTTGTGACGTCACAAGAATGGCTTGTTCGCCTTGCTCTGTGCGCATTTATTTACTGCGTAATATCTTAAATTTAAAAAAGAATTAAGAACTTATGTAGTAAAATAAAGTGTTTCTTGTCAAATAGACTTCATGAATGTGTTTATTTCTGGTTTTTGTTGGAAATAACTTTCGAAGGCGTTGAAGCATTTCAATATGTTTGTTTAATTAGGTGAGCTTGACGAAAGTTTTTTTGGTCACCTCATCTTACTACCCACCCGGGTTATACGCATATGCACTAATTACAATAATGATATAGAGATTATGTGGTGTGAGTTAAGAGGAAGCGTACCCGCATTTGTGTGAAAGGAGAGTGGAAAATCATCTAGGAAAACCAGCCTCAGTTCACCCGACTGGGATTAAACTCTCATCTCCCCGTCATCAGCAGTATAGTCTATTACAAGAGTGACGCCTTAGACCATGCAACCACTGAAGTAGGTGATGATAACAGTATTAATTTATTTTAAGAATTAAGCACTAAGATGAGTCAAATATTGTGTTTCTTGTCAATTTGACTTCAGGGGTGTATTATTTATTGTGCTTGTTTGAAATAGATTTCAAATTAATATTACCATATAAATGTATTTGTTTTATTTATTGAACTTGATAAAAGTATTAATTTATTTTAGTTAGTAAAGTGTCACGAATATCTGAAGATATTCTATGATACTACATTACAAATCATATAAAAATAGTCAACTTTTCTGTTTTATAACCTATCTTGAGCCTTTGAAAATATGTTTTACTTTATTCTAGCTATCTTGTAATTAAAGACAAATATAAATAATATATGATTAAATTTTATAGTATTTTTCTAAATAGAATGAATTTTTTATATTTCCATATTTAAGGTTTTGGTGGATAGCGCAAAAAAAAAAACTACTTCCTTTTAAAGGGCACCTCAAAAAATTTGTTTTCATATACCTATCCCAGATAAGCATTTGAAACAAAGGGTACACAGATATTATACCAATAAAAAACTGTGTGGATATTTTCGTTTACCTTTATCTAAAATATTTAAATAGGCCTACTTGTTGGCACCTGGAGAAATGTCTACGCCAATATTCCTTTCAGTTACAGAAATAAAGAGCAATGTAAACAATTTTTGTTATTTTTTATACTTTAAATAGCAGCACACCTGAATCAATATCATAATATAGTTTTGTGGGATAATTTGGCATCAACATTACAATTTTCATAAATAATAGGATCATCAGTTACTACTAAATTTTCCTCAACTTCCGTTTCTTCACACATGAAATCTTTTGGACTAATTATTCCTATTTTTGTTTAATTTTAAGTATGAGACCAGAAATATTTAGCTTTCGTTCAGGATCCTAAACTTATCATTGGAAAGTAGTAACATTTAATTGGTGATATCTTCCTGATCTAGCTTCAAGGTCATCTGACATAAATTTACTGAGAAGTACACATTCAAAATTAAGCTCATCTAATACATATTTACAAATTGGCCCAAACCTTGTAGAAATGTTATTATGACAAGAGTAATTTTTGAGAACCTTGAATGTTGACACACTTACTTTGTTAGTGTAATTACTTTTACTTACAACACCAGGCTTACCACTGTTTTTAAAATACGAAATTCCTGGTGTTTTACAAATTATTACCCAAAAAACAAGTACACAGTTTTATTTGGGAGGTCTACCGATTCTTATATATTCATTTTAAACAAAATCATTATAGCCATTTTGGAAATATTTTGAATTTTCAAAAATATACCATGATTAAACTACCCTTCAATGAAGTTTTGCCCAAAAACCAATAATACAATGCCATTTGTAATGTCAAACACATCCTATCTATACATTTTATACAGAATCATTAGGTCCATTTAAAAAAAATGTAATTCAAAACGTACACTTATCAGTAAACGACCCTTAATTTGAGGGCTAGTGTCAAAATAAAAAAGTCCCGAGGTATTGCTCTTTAACATATAGATATCAAGTTTGAAAACAATCTCTCTAATAGTTTGGATCCGTGGCCAGGGATAGACAGACAGACAGATAGACATGGGGCCGGAGAGAATCGTAAAATCCACTTTTTTGGGTTCAGGTTCACATAAAACATTATGATTAATTATAATTTCAAGACCAACATTTCTCACGATTACAATACTTTCTCTTGATATTAGAAAATAAAAATTGAAATTTCTTCTCAAAAACACGGGGGGAAAAAAACACCCAATTTTGTAGGAAATAGATAGTGACAACCCTGTGAAGATATATTATTACATAAACACGCTACACGTGCACAATTTAAGCTGTAGGCAATAATGTCCACCTTTCAGTTTTAAGTCAGGAGCCGGGCCCGTTGTAGTTACGTCATGACAATGGAGGGGATCTCTTCCAGGTTTGGAGGTTGTAGTACGCTCTGATACTTCAAAGGCTCTTAAGAAGAGAATTCTCTTCAAAGGGTTAGTGTTTATGTTAATTGGCATACACTATATTAAGGGGGGAAGTAGATCATTCTAACGTTGACCTCAGAATAAATAAAGAATACTGAAGTATTGTTTTTTTGACAATGATCAAACAATTTGGACTTTACTTCAAATTTCATTGAACTCTAAATCATGTGTTATTTATTATAAATAATAAGTCAGATAGGATACAGTAGATATTCTTTCAGCACATACATAAATATTAGATAATATTAAACCTTGCCTAGAGATGACCCGAGAACTCTTTGAAATAGCATCGTCCTTCCTATCTCCTAAACCATTATTTATCTCCAAAATCACATCACGTGTTTTTAACGATCTTTATTTTTTTTTTATCGTGTAAACATGTTTCCTTGTACATTTAACCTAACCGGTGTTTAGAATAAGAATTTCACGCCTTAATGATTTATGTTCCATTTTCAAGTTTCATAGATAAAAAGAAACCAATTTTCTAATAACTTCTCTCTGAATATATTAGTTAACATTCCAGACCACGCATGCGACATGCGGGAAGAAGGGCATGATGCTGATATATTGTAAATTAACAAAGTTAAGCCAGTGAGGCGTACCCGAGATAATTTCCAGAGCTAAGCCCGGTAACTTCAGTTTTCAATCAAGAAGGAAGGACCCGATGATAATTTGTAGCGATGGCGCTGGAGAAACAAGGATTTGGTATTCTCCACGTATGAACAGACTGTTAATGGTCATTACATCTGGCGCAGTGGACTCAGGCCCTTTTACACACACAGGGTACTTTCGAAGTGTCTTGAAACGTTTGCAGATCTATGGCTTAGTCCTTCTGAGATCCACGAGAACTAGGACGTTATTATCAATAAATTGAGGTTTCTAAATGAATACACACACCAGTTGAATTAAGAGATCTCAGATTATTGTCTGGAGCATTGAGTGTTTCTAGGTGGAGACACACACCAGTTTATGGTCTGGAGTACTGGGTGTTTCTAGGGGGAGATACACACCAATTCTATCACAGATTATTGTCTGGAGCACTGGGTGTTACTAGGGGGAGACACACACCAATTTTATTCCAGATTATGGTCTGGATTACTGGGTGTTTCTTGGTGGAGAGTCCAGTGGCAGCTCGTAGTTAAAATTAGTAGGGGTGCTGCTCCATAATTTTTTTTATCTTTGTTTTAAATTTGTGTAAAAGTAAAAAAGCATTTATAAAAATAAAATTTATTCAGGAAGTTGATAAAATCTTAACCAAAAATTATTTTTTTTACTTACTTTAACTTAAATTGTTACAGTTCAAGCTTGATCTATTCATTTAAAATTGAAATCCATTCTTCTTGTTTTAATTTGTGCAAAAAGTTCAATAATTTTCTCCTTGATCTCTGGATGACTATTAAAGAAATTTTTCTCCATTGAAAGTACTGCAAGCGCATTTAGTCTTTCCGAATTCATAGGGCTTCTTAAAAAAGTTTTTATTCTTTTCAATGTTGAAAATCAGCGCTCTGCCTCTGATGTAGTCATGGGAATTGTCAAGAGGATTTTTATCAGTTTCATAATCTCACTAAAGACATCATCTAGATTATTTTCCAAGATAAATTTCAGCAGCTCAATTAATTTGCAATATTCATCAATATCAGTACTACAATAGAATACTTTTAGTTCAGTTTCAAGCATTTCTTTGTCAATCATGGGATAAGCTTCAGTGGTCAGTACTATCTCTTTTGTGGGATGTTCATTCTTAAATCAAGCGAATAAATTCTTGTTGAACAATTTAGCAGCTACTAAGTGTTTAGTGGAAGAATATCTGTCCATTATATCAACACATATATAGTCACACACTTCCTTAGCTTCTGCCAGGAGTGTCTTTGAAGGATTCTCACACACACGCTGAGTAAAAAAAACTTCCTTCCACCATAACGCCAAAGCCACCACTGCGAGAGAAAGAGTGCTTTCTCTACCTGGCAGTCTCGCCTTCCTCCCCACCCCTTTCCTATATGCGCATGCGCACAACAATCAAACATCACGTCGCTTGCACTGTGAGGCGCACAGTTCCATACAAAGATGTTTGTATCTTTTTCATAAACTGGGGGATGGCTATTGAAGTACTGACATTAAGCTTAAGGAATATATATATATATATATATATTGTATTACAAAAATAAATAAAGAATTAAAGAAAAAAGGACTCATTATATTAATTGTTATCGATAATATCAAGTGGTAATAGGAGGTGCTGCAGTTCCGCAGTGCCTATACACGAGCCGCCACTGGTGGAGACACACACCAGTCTAATCCCAGATCATTTTCTGGGGCACTGGGTGTTTCTAGGTGGTAACACATACCAGTTTAATCCCTGATTATGGTCTTGAGCATTTAGTGTTTCTAGGTGGAGACACACACCAGTTCAATCCCAGATTATGGTCTGGAGCACTCGCTGTTTCTAGGTGGTAACACATACCAGTTTAATTCCTGATTATGGTCTTGAGCATTTAGTGTTTCTAGGTGGAGACACAAACATTTGAATCGTAGATTATTGTCTGGAGCATTGAGTGTTTCTAAGTGGTGACACAAAGTAGTTGAATTAGGAGATCTCAGATTATGGTCTGGAGCAACTTGGTGTTTCTAGGTGGAAACACAAACCAATTAATCATGAGGTCCCAAGTCTTAGTATAGAGAGATGGCAAGTGAGTTAACTGCCTGTTAAACCCACTAATAATAAAAGTGTACCTAATTCTCCCGGTTGAAGGTGTAAGGTATTAATAATTCTTGTCTGGTGCCGAGAATGGACCGTGTTATAACCATAAAGGTGTTGTTTGTAGAGTGTAATATTGATGAGGTGTGGAGAGACACATCTCCTAGCTCTTGGGGCCGTCATTAACCTGTCAGAGGCAATCTGTCGTGTGAGATGTGATGGCTCCACACCTCCATGTTTGAGTGGCATGGCCCGGCGTGCGAGGGATATTGGACCGACCGGGAATTAATCAGTCGGAGGAAGAATAAGTGATTCCAGACAACGGCTGGCTTGTGACTGGTTGCGGTCGGAGCGGTCTCATTGACGCCGGATCTCCTGCCGAGCTGAATATGTATGTGTGTTCAGCATATCTATTTTCAGGGATGATAAATAATTTCTAGTAGGCTCAATAAAAATAAATGGAACAAACCAATTGGAAGTATTTTCTAATATAGCTTATTGCTTACATTTTCAAAAATCAATCAACAGTAAACTATCTTTAACTTTAGAGTTATATTTAAAATCACAGCTTACTCTTTATGGCCTTATAATATCTACACCTAAATTTGAGTAGAATAACTCAAACAAGGTGACCTGGTGGTCTAGGGGTAAGGTGTCAGACTTCTATGCTGGCGGCCGGGGTTCAATCCTCGGTCCCGGCAAAGATTTATCTGATTACCAAACCCTTCCTTCACCTCTGACAATACATCTTGTGAATGTGGGGAATGCCAGGCCTCCACCGTGGTTCGGATTCCACGTTAAACTGTAGGTCCTCCATTTCATCTCACAATCACCCTACCATTACACATTAGCGTAAGTGCGTANCCGTGGTTCGGATTCCACGTTAAACTGTAGGTCCTCCATTTCATCTCACAATCACCCTACCATTACACATTAGCGTTAGTGCGTATAACCCGAACGGGTAGTAAGACGCGGTGCTAATAATAATAATAATAATAATAATAACTCAAACAGTTTTTGCTGTAGCTCCAGGTACATACAGACACATTCGTAAAACCCACTTTGTGACTTTGGGGGCACATAAGACGTCCATTATAGGCATTAGGGAGAAAGATTATCACTATTACAATATTCTCTATATATGAGAAAGTAAACGTTGATGCTCATAAGGAATATTTACTGAAAGTTCCAAGGAACGGTAGGCTAGTATGCCAAATAATAATATCTTCTGACATTTATTGATACAAGTACTCGCCTGTATTAATTCCTGTGTGGTGTAAGATTTCAAACTTTTTACCGTCAATCAGGGTAATTTTAACTGGTGGAATAAAATAGAATACCTTTCCAAATAAATCATGTAAACAATTTTTGTATAAATAAAAAAAAAGAAATTATTAACTGTTTCTGAATGCATATTAATGCGATGGGTCTATACATTATTTTTATCTATTAAATACATAAAATATTATTTTTCTGGAAATGTATTCAACTTTTCTCGGCCATTCAAACGGCACTCATGTTTCCTAGTATGTTTATACTATAGTCCGTTCGCCTTAGAAGTGGTAACTGACTGCTAGTAAGAATTACCATATCTACCCTCATGTACCCATTCACTAAACAATAGGGTCTGCAAGCCCAAGTATTGAGCTGTTATCACTTATGTCAGTCAAAACTTTCACAACAATTGGTTTTTATTAATTTTTTAAAAATCCATCACACATAAGGTTGTTGGAGAAAATCAGTAATATTTATTAAAACAGGTGGCTTATCCTTGGGTTAATCCTTACGTGATCCGTTTTTAGTACAAAATTATCATTTGTAATTAATAGTGGACAGTAAAAAAAAAATTGCCCCACGATCCGATGATTACCCATTCCTGATAATACAAGTAAAAGCCCCTATCATATAGCTTTGTAAGGTATTGTTGTGTTTGGTTAAATGATTTGAAAATATACAATCTGGGTTAAAATTAATTGTTGTCAGATCATAGAATGTATTATCTTTTTTTTTCTTGCACCACGTCTTAATATTTGTTCAGATTACATGTATTATCTGAGTGACTGATAATGCGCACGCGGGAATTGCATTTTTTTAATAAAATAAAACCACACCAAGTAGCTTAGCTAGAAGAACCAACTTACCACTTTTTTAGCGGAAGATGTTTCCGTATTTATATCAGTACAAGTATACGACCAACTATAATAGCTACTACCATCAGCAAAACCAGTAAATATTAGTACAGCTTATTCTTAGTTAGGGAGCGTATAACCCGAACGGGTAGTAAGACGCGGTGCTAAATATTATATTATCTTAGTTAGGCAGAAGCACAGCTCATAGCTTTCAGATACGTCTAAGTAAAAACGTATGCGCAGAAGACTAGTAATTATATTTCATTAGTAAATTGAAAAATGATTTCACCCACTTCGATGGCCGCGTGGTCTAACACGCTACTATTTTAGTAGGCTAGACTCCCAATGACGGGGAGATCAAGGTTCGAATCTCGGTTGAGTGTACTGAGGGTGGTGTGGTGCTAAAAAACCCAACAAACAATGATTTTCCTGTTTTTCTTTGAAACAAATGTTCGAGGGAAGGGGTCCTTATTAAATGTATTTTAGATACACATTCATAAATTTAAAACAACACACCATACTGTTTCTAAATATACAGGATGGAGTGGAAACAATTAGTCGATCTATACTGAGGAAAGTGATGGGCAACGTGCTGACGTCCGGTGGAGCTCACCTGAATGAGATTATCTTCAAAACGTAAATAAGTGTAGTATGAAGCTTGCTTTTATTTAACTACTGAATATTTATTTTTTAATTCAAGTGTTGGTTTTCAATTTACTGATCGTCTAATTATTTCAGTCCCACCTTTTATATAAAATCTGTAGTTGATACATCTGCCGGCCTTTTTTATGAAAGTAATTACATTTTGGTTGATAACTTTAAGCATTCCCAAACCAAGGATGAAAATAATGATTATGTGAAAGGAGGAAAAGTAGGTTTGAAAATATACCTACACCCTTAGTAAGTAAGGTTCACATCATTTTAGTAAGTCTGTGCTAAACAAATATATTGAGACGTATATTTTATACACCCTTTGGATCAGTAGGTAACTGAACCGGTTATCACGTGGTATAAGGTGTTAGGGTTATAATAAACTAAATGGCTGGTGACAGGGGAGGTCCAGATTCGAATCTAAGCCTGGCGCCCTCAAGGAGTTTCCATCCATGTAGTTTAATTATCTTCTAATCCCTTTAATGTGGATGCATTCCCTCTAAACAACATTACTGGTCCTTAGATTAAGCTGGTAAATATAACCCTGGTGTCAAACCTATAAATAAATGCAAAATAAAAATAACCTTCAAGTCTTAAAACGTATTGCCTAAAGAACTTACATGCAATAGATTATTTTACAGGCTAACTACAAAAACATCGTCAACAACAACAATAATAACACTCCTAAAAAGCCTATATCATAACACATATCGAAATAAATATTTGTTCCAGCATTTAAATTCAATTTATCATTTCCCTCACACAAATAGTAACAATAGTTAACGAGGGGGAAGCTATAAGGGGGAATAAAATTCTCACCTGTTTTATAAATATGTAGTCAGACTTCTATGCTGGCGGCCGGGGTTCAATCCTCGGTCCCAGCATAGATTTATCTGATGACCAAACCCTTCCTTCACCTCTGACAAGACATCTTGTGAATGTGAGGAAAGCCAGGCCTCCACCGTGGTTCGGATTCCACGTTAAACTGTAGGTCCCTCATTTCACCTCACAATCACCCTACCATTACACATTAGCGTAAGTGCGTATAACCCGAACGGGTAGTAAGACGCGGTGCTAATAATAATAATAATAATATAAAGATGTATATGTAACCAACCGCATGGCCTAAATTGGAAGGCGTGTGTGTTCTGGGTTAGGAATGACAAAACGAGTGTTGCAAGTTGTTGTGATTAACATGTAAGCAAATAGAATAGAGGAGCTGGCCACATAAACATCGTCAGCATTACTTAGACAGAAGCAAGGAGAGAGGGCAGGAAAAAATGTAGGGGATCTAGCCATCGTGGCTGACTAAGCAACATCGAAATCTTGGGGTCACTCTGCCCGATTCGGGACTACACGGACTAGGAGGCTGGTTCATCAGTATTCGTGTAAGAGGACTACCACTTGAGCCCAGGATACTGGGGTTCAGAAACCGTGTAGGGAATATCTAGGACTCAGACAGGCCATTGGTTATTCCTGGCAACAATTCGTTTTGTCACAAGATTTCGAATATACTTCAAGTTATTTCTTCCTTATATCACTTTAAACATCACATTTGTACTAGAGAGAATAGCACTAATAAAAATCTTAAAAATTCAAGTTGAACGTTAATCACGAACCCAAACAGATATACACAATCACCTCCCCCCTATACTCAGCCATAGTCCATCCTGACAAATTATAGACCCATGGTTTAGGTAGTACAGAGGGGGTGGTATATTAAATATTCCTGCTTGAGCAGATTACGTAAGAGAAAAAAACTATATATAAGTATTTGTACGTGTTTATATATAGGTATATGTAAGTGTATGTGTTTATATGTATATATATAAATAAATATTCACATGTAAGTATATGTAATGTATATATATACATTTATGTGTTTATATGTATGTATTTATGAAAGTTTGTATGTGTGTATTTGTATGTATGAATGTATTGTAATATTAGAAGTATAAATGTGTGTATGTATATATATATAAAAAAGAGTGATGCGTCTAGGTTGAGATAATGTTTTCTCGTAGAACCCAAAAAAGGGGGAAATGATTACCTTCTTCACCCAACCTTGGTGAGGCTCCGTCTTCCCCCCACCTATCCCCCAATAAAGTGGTCGATGATACGCCACTCCACACCCATTAATATGCATGAGGTCGTTCACACACATTCACACACGGCCCATCTCATGCTCCCCCATATTAGGAAGTAGATTACATTATACTATCAGTGGCCACAGTGCATGGCAAGGTTTTTGGGAGAAATGTGTAACGAAATGTGTACAGCTTCACAATGAACGGTTAGGTGAGTTCTAGTCGAGAAAAGTTAGTCGAGTGGAATTTCCCAGTAAGCAGCAGTGCTTGACTCAAGGTTTGACTTGAGTAGCACAATTGAGGTTCGACCCTAACAGACTATACTTTCAGGGGTTTTAGGTCCTCTCTCAGCGGAATCACACAGATCCAAACCCTCACAGTTATACAGTCGACTTCCCTCAAGGTAAACCTTTTATATACATATTTTTCTCTCACATGCTTAACGACACTAATTTATTAAGACTGAGTAAATTACATTACTTGATTAATGATGAGGAAGATTTGATTGATGTTAAATATACCAAAGATTGTGTTGAGAGAGCTATAAACCATTTAGGAAACAACAAGAACTCAGTATACCTGGCCGGGATTCGATCCCAAATCTCACAATCACCTGCAAGTTTGACATTTATTCCTAGTGCCCACTGGTGTGGGTTCAAACCTTTAAAAGGCATAAGACAACAGATAGAAAGTAATCACAATAATTGGCAAGATGCGTTTTTCCCTCACAGCTGTCAACATTGGCATAAGTGATATATGCAGAACATATTTTGGATTGGCGTATGACTTAGTTAGTAAGTAGAGGTATCACTTTTTTATTTAACAGGTAAGATTCTTCCAACTAAAAGAATTTTTATCTGCATTCGACGGGAAATAGACTCCAAAAGGTCACACTGAAGGATCTTAACAGAGCAGCATAGCGGTATTGTGCTCCAGGTAAGGGTCAGGAGTGCTCGTTCGACTCTGCCATTAGCATGGTAATAAAGCGTATTATCTTCAGACAGCTTGGAGTGTTCCTTTGTTTATCCGGTATAGGCCTGGATGAGTCATGAACCGAGGATGGCGAGCAAAGAGTCAAGTACAACTCACTCACTCTCTTCTTGCTTAGTCCTACGGTGCTAGTAAAACTGCACATGTGTTCAATTCTCACGTACTGACGTGGGATAACATACACACAGGGGTATAGCTGCACAATCCATTATTGATCGTATTTTAAAAACTAGTCCAAAATTGTTGAATACATAGTTTAGATAAAACAACTTAAGTTGAATTGAACATAACTTGAAATATACTGAGATAATAGTAAAACCGCTATCACAAAAGCATGCCTCGGTGGTCGTATGTTCTCTTGCAATAGACTATAACACCAACGGTGGAAAGATTGGAGTGAAAATATCGGTCGAATAGACTGTTTTTTCACTATATAGATTTCCATTCTCTCTCCAAGCAAAATAGAGTAGATATCCTATAAATTCAACATCCTCATTCCTTCTCCGTCAGCGTAATTAATAATATGCGTAAGGTGACCTGGTGGTCTAGGGGTAAGGTGTCAGACTTCTATGCTGGCAGCCGGGGTTCATTCCTCGGTCCCGGCAAAGATTTATCTGATTACCAAACCCTTCCTTCACCTCTGACAAGACATCTTGTGAATGTGAGGAATGCCAGGCCTCCACCGTGGTTCGGATTCCACGTTAAACTGTAGGTCCTCCATTTCATCTCACAATCACCCTACCATTACACATTAGCGTAAGTGCGTATAACCCGAAAGGGTAGTAAGACGCGGTGCTAATAATAATAATAATAATAATAATAATATGCGTGTAAACTGAATGGGTAGGGAAACGTGGGGAAAAAAAGGCCAATGCAAAGAATTAGGAGGTATTTTTCACTATAAAATCTAGAAAAGCCTTGCAGTAATATGATTAACTATATCATAGACTGGGGAATTAAGTTTTACAGACATTCATATGTGAATACATCTAGAATGTAACCTGCCTCAGTGGCATAGTTAGCTAACGTGCTAGATTCGTGTTGAGCTAGACGGCCGAGGACGGGGATATAGAGGTTCGAATCTCACTCGGTTGAACTGGATGGTTTTACACCCTCCCTCCACGAAAATGTGGGTTCACTTCCTCTATATTCAACGTTACCAATCCCTAACCCATTAGGGTAATTAGTACATAAGCGCATAAACTGAACGGGCAGTAAGAGGTGGTGTTAAGTATTATTTTTAATATTTAGAATGTATATATTTTTGTGGACATTCCTTATTGCGGCAGTAAGATAAGATCATCCGGGAAAATAGGTACAAGATTACGTTCGAACCTGAAAACTTATCGATGTGCGGTCGAATTTGAGATAACTTTAAGAGTTTTTTAATTTTAAAATAATTATCTTTATATTTTTCTGTGTTTCTTAAAAAGTGGTACAAATGTTTCACTAGACTCTATTTCATTGTTTTTTTAAAGTATAATACAGAAAACCGGAACACAATGCGATTCCTAGTTCGAGTTGTATTATCTACCTAAGCTAGGTGTTATGCACCAAGTGAGATTGACTGGTCTGTTGGTCTGTTCTTCAAAAAAGGGCAGACTTATCTGTTTTTAAAGCAGGATTTTAAATTTAAAAGAAGTAATAATATAAAATGTGTCAGAATTATATGAAAATAGAGTGATGCAAAAATAGGCTAAATAATAAAAATGATAAACTCAAGTAGGTTTTGTTAATTTAATATAGCAGGCTCGAAAATATAATTTACATTAAAGAACAAGGACTATTAAAGATTTAATCCAAGAGAAATATATTTTAAGGATGACTTGAAAGAAATGCACCCAAATTATCTTGGATTATTATTATTAATGTTTAGCACCAAGTCTTACTACCCGTTCGAGTTATATCCTTAAGTACTAATTACGAATGGATTATAAATTGAATTACATCTTGTGAATGTGGGGAATGCCAGACCTCCACCGTGGTTCGGATTCCACGTTAAACTGTAGGTCCTCCATTTCATATCACAAACATTACACATTAGCGTAAGTGCGTATAACCCGAACGGGTAGTAAGACGCGGTGCTAATAATAATAATAATAATAATAATATAAATTGAATTAGAGGAAATGATCCCACATTTGTGTGGAGGGATGATGGAAAACCACGTAGGAAAAACCACCCCCAGTTCACCCAACTGAGACTCGAACCTAAAAACCACAGGGAAAATCTCATTTGTTAACACTCTACCTCCCCCAATACACCCAACTGAGATTTGAACCTCAACCTCCCCTTCACTAGAAATACAATTTATTGTAAATTTTATTCCCTGGTTTGCGTGACCACCGGTGATGATCTACATTATTTTAGTTTTGTTTCCTTGGTTCAGATGGGAAAATTTTCAGAGGGTGGCTTTGTATGAAAATTATGAAGCCCCCCATGTCTGTCCCACCCAAACAGTTGTGCGCTCTTTCTTTAAATTAACAAAGCGAAAAACTCAATTTCTGCTCATATTTTAATAGCCCAGCAATACAACAAATACAAATATATGTATTAAATCGGCTCCTATAACTTTATTTGTGCATTCTATTACAATATTTCTAGAGCTGGTGCTGCCATCTTACGATATTTAGGAGAGTGAATAATCGATCTTACTTATTTGGAGTGGTACACTTTTTTTGCTTGTGACAATACCGTTATATTACATGTTTTATTTTAATTTCTAACTGGATACTTTTGTTCAAAGTTTACTTTTGGATTATTGAAAAGTTGTTTTGTATACTAAAAGTGCATATATAGTTGTATAAGTGATATTAGGCGTTGCTGGAGGACTGTAATATGATTTACACGATTGTAGTCCTTGGTTCAGAAGTGAGTATAACCAACTAGTGTTGACATAACTTCAATGTGAGTGGAGAATTGCTTCATAAAACCGTTTAGTTGAACAAATTCATGATTTTTAACAGTGTTCTAAAAGTTTTAAGACTTTATTTCCATAATACAATAAAAATTGAGACTTTTTTGGAATAATATGCTTTTATAAAAATAGCTTGAATAATTATAACCTCCAATTTGATTCTGACTTGAACAGAAATATTTTTATGACATATTGCATGATAAGGCTGTGTTTACTTTGTTGTAGGTGTAATTCCTGATTGAGAAATTCTGGTTTTGAACAATTTTTTTTCTGATCTGCGACACATTTCATTAATATGGCAAACCTGAACAAAAAAAAAATGGATCCATCTCAGATTATAGATTTATTGATGGCAGGTAATGTGTCAGATTTAGATTTGTCATCAGATTAAGAATGTGATTTTGATGGTGGATTGTCTACTTCTTCGGATGGCAAAAAAAAAAAAAAAAAAAAAAAAAGATTGGGTGCTGACAAGATAGAGGGGAAGTTGACGAAGATGAAGTGCAACCAACATCTAGTATATTAGATAGTGACAAGGGCAATAATGACAATAATGATGACAGTTATGTTAATGAGCCTGAAATCTTAACAAATGATGTAAATAATGGAATACATTATTTCCTTACGGAGAAAAACATATATCAATTTGCGTCATCGTCCGATATTCGCATTAAATTCAGATCAGTGGGAACCAGATACAACAGATGAAACAAAACTGACTCCACTAATGTATTTTAGGAAGTACATTCCAGAACATCTCTTCGAAGCAATGGTCTAGATGACAAATAGGCATATGTAGGCAATACAGGCAGGGACAAACGGTTTTAAGCCGACTACAACAACGGAACTTGAAACTTTGTTTGGTCTTCATAATGTGTTGGGAACTCTAAAATTTCCAAGAGAAAGAATGTACTGGGACACAACTTTGAAAATGGAGCTATTTATGAACAGTATGAATAGGGGTAGGTTGTTCCAACTCAGAACCAATCTTTATCTTGTGGGCAATATGAGGATTCCACCTGATAATAAATATAGTTTTTAAAAGTCCGCCCTATATATGATGCTGTGCGCAATCTCTGCCTAGAGTTTCATGTAGAAGAATACCTAACAGTTGACGAGGCAATGATCCCCTTTACAGGGTATCTCTCTGTAAATTAGTTTGTTCAGGGAAAACCAACCTCTCTGGGGCATCAAAATGTATATGCTGTGTGGCAAAAGTGGTCTAGCATATGAATTTCTGCTGTACCAAGGAGCAACAACTGAATTCAAAGAACCTTTATTGAAGTCATTTTGTAGCCCTTTTCCGTCCTCCAGGACCGAGGTAGGCATACAAAGTCAGACAGCATAAAAAAAGGGGGAAAATATATGCAGAGTAAGCCGATAAGGCAATAAAAACAAATATATTATTACATAATATATTTGCTCCTGTTTCCCTGCAACCCATTCAGCAATTAAGCGCAAAACATAAAATTAATAATAATGGGATGACCAGATAATACTTGAAGAATATTTCCAGGATAGAGTAAAAATAGATAGATAGGAGAAAGTTGAAATCAACAAATCAGAAGATAAGTGTATAAATGTAAATTTTATTCATAAACAGAATGAATGTAAGTTTGAAGTATAAACAAAGTGTGTATGTATGTATGTATATATGTCAGAATCACTAAAAAAATGACAGAATATTTAATATATGTCGGAAGGACTCTTAACATTTAACTATCTTCCTTAGCAAAACACTATACATAATGAACGTAATATTCCTTATAAAAGTACTCTGAATATTTAAATACCTTTCTTAGCAAAATACTTTACATAATTAACAAAATATTCCTTATAAAGGACTCTGAACATTTATCTATCTTTCTTAGCAGAAGACTTTGTATTATTAACATAATATTCCTTATAAAGGACTCTGAATATTTGAATATCTTTCTTAGCAAAAGACTTTGCATATTTAAATTGTACTTTTAGCCGAAAAGGAATTTTGAATTACAAATAACAAAAAATATTTTTTTAGGGCTTACATTTTACACGTAGATGTGCCTTAGATGTATATCCTGCCAAGAGTGATCTGCGCTATGACCTCCTGGCAGTATTTATCCGATATCAATTGCTCAGAGAGGGGGGAAGTAGGGATTACACACACAAACCATACAAAGAGAGGATAGAATGGGAAGGGGTAATAGTGGACGGGGATCATGTGACAAGAGAGCCCTGGATCCATACAGAGCCGTCCATTGGCATCGGCAACTTTCTAGCACCGGAAAATCGTACTTGCGACCACGCAGTGTTGATGAGCTTCCTGGCCTCGCACTGTCAATCATAACAACACGTTCACGATGGTTGGTTGCGTAGCCTGAGAGATAGCCAACTCGGGACGTACACAGTGGAATGGGCCTCAATGAGTTTAGGACATTATACTATTTTGGTTGTGGTGGAATATGACTAGTAATGGTTTAGTGTCCAGTTTTTTGTAATACAACGTTGTAGCTCATCATAAGACGCTACAATATGGACAAGGTCCAACAGTAGTTCTCCAACTGGCTCAAAGAATCAGTGAAGGAAAGGGATACAAGCTGTTCTTTGATAACTTCTTTTCTCCCTACAAGTTGTTTCAAGCACTAAAACAAGACAACCTTTGTGCTGCTGGAACTGTTCGGCATAACTGGTTTGCCAATCTTCCTCTTATTCCAGACAAAGAAACTTTGAAAAAGGAAAGACGATATTCAGAGGAAATCTGCAGTACTGATGATGTAACTCTAGTAAAATGGGTTGAAAACAAAGCGGTTGTTCTGGCTTCAAATTTTTTCGGAAAAGGAAACATTGACAGAGTTGAGTGATGGGATAAAAGAAGTAAAAAACTGTGCAAATTGATCGACCAGAGGTTATCAAACTTTATAACCATCATATTGGTGGTGTTGACCTCTTAGACCAGTTGATCAGCTACTACCCTATCTTTATGAAAATCAAAGAAATGGTATTAAGTGCAGTTTTCAATACAGTAGGTTTTGCTGTGGTGCAGAGCTGGTTGGAGTACAGAAGATCTGCTGAGGCCCTCGAGATTCCAAATAACAAGGTTATGGATCTTTTTCCCTTCAGAATGAGACTGGCTAATGCTCTGGTGTTAGGTGGTAGGAGAATTACAAACAGGAAAAGAGGCCGACCATCTGCCATACCCCCACATACACCAGTTACTAAAAGATGAGATGAGGTCAGCCCATCTGAAGATGTTCAGTATGATGGAATTGAACCCTTCCCACTTTACACAAATGCAAAACTGCCAGGTCGATGTAAATTCCCCCAATGCAAGGGATATTCTAGGGTGAAATGTCCAAATTGTGGTGAACATCTTTGTTTATCAACAGACAAAAGCTGCTTTCGTGCATTTAATGTCAAATAACAGTGTTTCGATTTCCTTAAAAATTAAAAAAATTCTCATTTAACATCTAATATGTGCTTTCACCAATTCTTTCAAGCATAATAAAATATGGTACTGAGCTCCACATGGACTTTCTCGCTCTATTGTATAAAAATGGGAATATTTACTCAAAACTCGTAAAATATGTGAATCAAAATAACATACACAAGCAAACCCAAGAATAAATTGCAATATACTTATGTAAAACATTTTTTGAGTCGTGGTTTAAATTTTATAATTTTATTTTTAAAGAATTAATGTCCTCAATTGTATGTTTGGACCGATAAAAAAGATCAATATTGGGTCCACAAGGGTCAACACTTCATATTAAAATGTCAACATCCGGTTAAAATTTTCGACATTTTATTAGGTGTTGCACATATTCATGTCATCACATTGCTATTAACTTGCTCATTTATGCATTGTGACTAATAAAAAAATGTAAATATTGACTATTGAGTCTAAAATGAAGGAGATAGAGCATTGTTGTACAAACAATATTCCTTGGAGGATTAAAGACAAATGTCATAAACTTTTCGAGAGACTTACTTATATTTAATTACTCTATGGTATTGGAGAATTATTGCGTTAAAACTCAAGTATATCTTTACAACTAAAGCTCACAAAATGGTATTAATATATTTGCCAATATCTAAGAAACTGTTGGTTTTATAAAAATATATTCCATATAAAAGTTTTTTATTTTTAATAGTACTACAATTTTTCAATGAAAGTTATGTAGTATCTCAAATAGTTGCGGAGATATGGAAGTTTTTGCTTCTGTAAGGTACCTTCAATTCATTTTTACGGGAAAATGAAAATAGTCAGTCTATTTATAATCTTAATCAATGCCTAGATACGAATTTTAATCAAAATTATTATAGTTGATTTTGAGAAAATAGATTTTTTTTTTCTTTTCGCTCTTTATTAAACTACTCTTAATTTCAAGTTTAATTAGAAACACAGACAGACGGCTTTGAAAATACCACTTTTTAGGGATTGGGGAGTAGTGAGACGTCAACATCCATCAACATTTCAGGTTAGATTTTTTTAAGATCATAATACTTTACCTTTTGTGTTTGAAAAGTATATATATATATATATATATATACTTGCGTATAGCTTGAAAGTTATTGGTTTAGTAAAAATATGCTTCGATTAAATATTTTTACTATAAATAGACCTACTTATTTGTGATAAGTAATTTCATATTTCAAATAGTTTAGTATATATTATAAAAAAATTATAATTTATGCATCCGAACAGAGCCCTTAAAGTTATTTTTCCAAAATATTGAGAGTAGCCATTTTGTTTAGAATATTTATGAATGTTTAGAAATGAAATTTAATCAAAATCGTTAAAGCCGATTTTGAAAAAATCGACTTTTTCTCTTTTTGCCATCCAGTAAACTACCCTTAATTTTAGAGTTAAGTATCCAATTCCAAAAACACCTCGGGGCAACCCTATGAAAACCCTAAGTACCAAGTTTTATCCCGATTGGCAAAATAGTTTAGGCTTTAGTTGGAGGTACAGACAGACAGACGGAAATTCAAAAACCACTTTTTCCAATCCGGGGAGTCATGAAACTTCGAGATTCATCAAAATCTCGAGTTCGATTTTTTTGATGATCACAATTCTCTCTCTACTTGTAAGAGAGCGAGAATGTAAAAATAGTTTTAATACTCAGTTTCAATGCTATTAATGTGAATTGCTGTATAAAACATTTATTATGTATATTAGCCACTCTCATGTATTTCAGTACGGGTTGAGACCCAATGTACACATTTGTGTACATATGATATTTTGATAACCGGTGGTCAAATTTCATTTTTTTTCTAAAATCTTAAAAAAAATCACTTAGCAAAATTATTACATAAAAAAAATTGTTTGACTGTATAAATTATTACGGGTCTGAAAGGTTTAAGCATAATGTATAAATATATATATATATATATGTGTTGTATATATAACTAGCATTTGCCCTTGGCTTCGAGAGCAGTGAACAATAATTCCTATCACTTCAAATGCGAGAAAAAAAAACTTATTCCAGAGCAGTGTATGTGCGTAAGAAGATTTACGAATAAACATTGAATAACACCCACCCTCACCCCTTTTACCCGAGCTCATATCACTTACCATCTTCTGTATCCGCAATACAATCCGGCTCTGTGGCCACGTTGTCTAACGCACTAATCTCGTGTTGGACTAGACTGCCAAAGAGGGGGAAATAGGGGTTTGATCCCAGTGAGAGGTTTTTCTAAAAAATGTCCACTCTCCCTCCACGCATATGTTGGTGCATTTAATCTAAAGTAAGCCTTCCTTATCCTTAACCAATCAGTGTAATTAGTACATAGGCGTATAACCATAACAGGTAGTAAGATGCTGTGCTAAAATAAAAAAAAAGCTGCGACGTTTGTTCACTGCTTACACCAGGTTTTTTGACACTACTTTGCTCGCTCATGAGAGCGTGATGGTATAGAGATTACCGTGGTGCTCTGAAAAATAAAGAGTACAACAAAAGTCCCGTCTCAGTCCAATGAGTACTTTTTGAGTTTATTGGCAACAAACAAACGGGGAAACAAAAGTTCAAAAACTGGATTATTTTTCATTTTTATCGTTTACGCTACCCAGAGACAAGGATAACTCGACAAAAAAAATTAATGCATATACAAACCTTAGAGTGTTATTATATCTATAGGCTTACTATCTAAGAAACAAAAATAAAGTAGATTGGAAGAAGTATGCCATAGAAAGTTCCCTACAACACCAAATAAAATTGTGCTGTTGATTTAGTACCAAGAAACAAAACTAAATAAACCTAATTCGCAAGCAAGAGCAGAAAATGACTGAAAACATTTACTTAATTTAAGATACAAATAACCCGAACGCTAATAAGACTCACTGCTCATATATATATATATATATATACATACAAATGTAAACACGCTAAAATGGTTGGTTCTCTTACGCGAATACATATTTCAATGAACAGTAAAAGAAATAGTTTGGATTTACTATAAAATAAAACAAAATTAATAATCCTAATTTACAGGTAACATAACTGAAAAAATCCCTAAATTTAAGACGCAACTGCAAGCACACTAGAAGTGGCTCTCTTACGTGGATGAACTGTTGCAGTGAATAATAAAATACATCATTATATATGCATTATTTACAATAATACTTTATAGTACATTTCATTACTAATCGTTGTATTTTAATTATAAACTATGCACTGTACGTTTGAGTTGTTTACTATTAGCTATGTGCAACGCATGAATATAAACCTATCTTACTTGTGTAAATCAATGATCAAACGTCAGATGACAGCATATTTAAGTGTAATTTTTATTTGTGAATAAACAATATTTATTTACTTTCTAGTATGAATGCATAAAATGACTGAAAACATACCCTCCAAACCACTCGTTGCCTAGGAGGTTTTATAATAGTTATGTTGATATTTCCAAACACCTTGTCGCCAAGAAGACTTATAAAGAAGATATATACATAAAAAGTAATATATTTTTGAATTGCTACAAATTTAAAGCGAAAATTTAACGACACTTAACAGTCGGGGTTTTTTCGACGCTTCTTCGCTCGAATACTTTTTGAGTTTATTGGAAACTGACGGAATCAAACTTACTGTACATACAGACTTAGAGCTTAACTATATGTATAGCTAATTAGTTAATCTCAGAGGAATTTAAATAATGAAAAGAAATGTGGAATTTATTGAGAATCAAACATTAATAATTGTTGATTACACTACGCTATGAAAAATAATACGCTATCAACCAAATTTGAATATGTAATTGAAATTTGCAACCAAAATATTAATTATTATAGGGGCCTACTGGTAATACAACAAAATAAATTGCTTGCTTGTTATAAAAAGAGTAAGTGAGCTCTAAATATATTTTTCTTACTGTCTGAACACGATCACATTTCAATACTAATCTTCTGAGAGAGAAAAAAATTGCTTGGTTCAGATTCTATCTCACAGTTCAAACAAGTGTTTATCATAACAGCTTATTCAAGAAGTAGTGCATAATTTATCGAAATAGAGATAAATATGTAAAACTGACACGCATGTCTGTAAACCTTGGGGGGTTTAAGTAATTTAACTTAACTGTTTAAAAACTACTTGACCAACTCACACACGTGGTGAATATATACACCAGCGACCAAAACATGAGCTACAACATCTTTTATAAGAAAACTGCTCCATTTCTTCAACCATCAATAACTCGTCATTGGATCTATCAACCAGATGAGAAGGTTAAGATAAGGACACAACATTCTCCCTCAGGGGGTAGCTCTGTCAGTGAAACAAGCCGCTTGGCCTCTTAGACACCTGCCAGATCACCTTGACGAGATGGATCTGGGAATTGGTTGACAGTTTACCAGAAGGGAGGGCGGGCTATCTAAACATGATCTCTAGATGCTGATAGAGATCTCGATCTGGAGCCGGCTCGTGATTTGATACAAACGAGGAGTTAGTAAGTAGCCTCTTGTAGGGATACCAAGCTAAGCTTAGGATAGTGGTTTGATTATTAATGAAGAGTATTTGGTTACAGTAACAACACATTAGGTTCCCTTTGGTCCAACTCTGTAGCTGAGCGGTAATAAAGGATAAATACAAATCGAAGAGCGCTATTTATATCACAGGTAGATAATTTTTTTCAAATATTTAGGAAGAATAAGTAGTTACAGATCTAGATCTAAGAACGCTAGTTATTTTCAGGTAAATCCTTTTTGCCAACTGGTTAGGGAGGATAAATACAGAACTAAGAAGGCTGATTAGATTACAGGTACTAAATCCTTTTTGCCAACTATTTAGGGAGGATAAAACCATACCTAAGAAATGTGGTTATATCCCAAATGAATCCTAATAGCTGAGTGGCTGAGGAGGATAAGTACATTATATAAGGAACCCTGATAGTCTACCAAATCTGGACTCAAGAAACTGTATTTTAGGTCACTGCTAAGCTTAACACGAGAATTTATTAACGAATGAATCTAAGGAGGTAAGGATTAGAAGGGAAACCAGGGAAAACCTCATCATGATTCGCTTTGAGAAAAGATGGAAATCCAAAATAGTGAATCCAACCGAGATTAAGACACTTCAAATTCTGAACTCCTAACCTATGTTAAAGTGCAGAAATTTGTGCTAAACAGTGTTTATGTATTTTTTCATCATGTTGCCTACATGTGTAAAAACTCTCTTCAGGTGAATAATGGTGCATATCCCATCCCTATTCTTATTCATATATATTAGATAGTTTGCGTTGTGAGTGGACAAACAATTGAACTAAGCCGTACACAAATAAAATGCTGTTAATAGCTCGTTCCAAAATGTAACGTGAGCAGAGCTGGTCTTAGCAGAATCAGTGGTTCTGACAGCTCACCTGAATCCTGCTGGGAAGAAGTTCCTATTAAGGAAGTGGAGTGTCCGCTATCTTGAGTGGGTGCGTCACGGGAGGCACACCCAGATGAAGATGTCTTGTCCAACGCGAATGAAGGAACATAGCCCCCTCCCCCTCTGCCCTATCCCCTGGTCGAGAACGCGGGACTCTCTCGACAGGCCGCTCCTGTGTCTTGGCAAGAAGGCCCTGAGGCTCACTCACCTTGGCCGCGCCTACGCGATACGGCTTCTGATACACTTGTGTCGAGCAATACATCATCCGCACACACTATGACACTACTGGGGCTACCTTATACCAGGCTATTCTGGTCACTTGTGACATTGAGAAGGGATTACTAAAATAGACTGAACAACACACCATTTATTTTCTTCCAAGAAACAAATAATTCTCTCATATTGAAATTGTTTTTCAAATAATTGTTTGCAGCTATAGATTTATTCAAATAACATAATTACCTTTACAGAAAGATCTGAATTTATTTTGAGAATATTCACTACGGGGTTGAAAAATGATAGATTATTTGCATTAATCTATAACACATTTTCCCACTTTTGTAATTTAATATTGATGCACATTTATCATTTAAACACCCTTAGTAAACATTAAAAGGAATTTGTTGATCTGAAAATGTACCCATATTGGTTTAAGGCAAATTAGTAATTCAAATGCTGCGTTTTTAATATTAAAATAGAGATAATCCGTCATAGTGGACTTAATATTTAATTACGAACTTTCAGATCACATTTTGATTTGCTAACTTTGATGTTTGTATATAGCAAGGACAAACCATGGATTTAAGAATAAGTAGATTGCTCGTATAAGTTGCGCAGTGGCTCAAACGTGAGGCCTCATTGCAAACATCTTACTGGTAGTTATATGTGTTAGGGGTAGATGTATCCTCTAAGCTACGCAGTGGCTCAAACGTGAGGCCTCATTGCAAAAAACTTACTGGGAGTCATATATCTTAGGGGTAGATGGATCCTCTAAGCTACGCAGTGGCTCAGACGTGAGGCCTCATTGCAAACAACATTACTGGGAGTCATATATCTTAGGGGTAGATGGATCATCTAAGCTGCGCAGTGGCTGAGTCATGAGGCTGTAAATGGAGAAAGTTTATTAGGGACCGGAAGTAAATCGTTCCAGGGGGATTTCTCATCGTTGTTTCACAGTAACTCATATGTCAGGCCATCAATAGAATCAGCTAATTAGGGTTAGGACGTAATACTTGCAATGGGAGATAGGATGACAATTATGGCCTCACGTGTTTATACAGTGGTACAGTACATACAGCTGAATCGAACTATTTATATATTTGGTATCTACTTGAAAACCACTATCGAGAACACCAGGAAAAATTTCTCATGTATATTGAATCAAATTTAAACCATATTTATCGCAATATATTATATATGATTTTCAGTATTTTCACTGATTGAAAACAAAATCGAAATAAACCAATAAGTCTATGTTTGGTTACTCATCCAAACACACCTTTACCTAAAATATAAACCATTTAATGTTTTGCCTCTAAATATCGGACAACCAGCGTTTAATGTTGACTTCATGCTTAGAAGTAAGAAAGCAAAATACCAATTTTCACGTTAATAAGTCACGATTTGTTATGTTTAAAATGCTCTTTGGTTAAACCTTTTAAGCAATGCCCTTGGCATTTCTTTACGGACAATTAATCCGGCCGAAAGGTTTATCTTTACATTTGAGCAAAGATTGCAACAATCAACCAAAAATTAATATCTGTATTCTTGATAGGCCTAATATATTTTTTACGTGCTCCACTGCTTACCACCTATTTATGCTAACGGGTTAGAAAAGAGAGAGGTAGTATTGAGATGAAATGTGGCTACATTTGCTTTGAAATAGTGAGAAACCATTCAGGAATAAACACCTTATTTCACCCAGCCGAGGTCCGAAATCTAATCCACCCATCACAGGTAAACCCTATAAGACAAGAATGACGCCTTTGTCCACGTGCCCATTGTTGTAGATAATATCTTGTTAAGTAATATGTTAAGATCTTAAAATATATATAGCTTGCTCCCTTAAAAAATGTTTTTAGAGCCAATGTGCTGACTCACATGTGTCTCTTTGTAACTAGAGGAGACGTTACTAATTTCTGAGCAACATGGCACCACCTACAGGTGAAAATACAATGTTCACATTTGGGTATTTACACTACCCTGGTCTACCCTATATCATTGGCGTGCTATTGGGAGGGTTCTAACATGGGTATTGTTTTCGGGGGGGACACTATGTCGATTGGTTACGTCACCACTTTTGGGCATGTGAATACGAGTCCGTTGCTGCTCTGCCCGAGGGTAAAGGGAAGTTGACTACCAGGGGCATATATTTACTCAAGGCAATCTTATAAAAATCTACAATTTACCTGAAACTTCTTTAAAAGTATATAGGTATTTTTCATGTTTTTTTATACCCATGACTCACAACCTATTCGGGCTATACACATATTGAGCAATTACTTTAATGCGTCAGGGTTGAGGAAGGTTGAATTTAGGGGAAGTGTACACGCATTTACGTAAAGAGAAAAGGGAAAGCTAGTTAAGAAAAATACACTCACAGTACAGCTGACAGAGATTCCAACTCCAATCTCACCGTTATCAGCAGTCTAATCTATTGTGAGAGTTATGCCTTAGAGCTAAATTTAAAACTATTTATTATAATTAGTATACTACCCGCTTTGGTGGCCACGTGGTCTGACTCACTACTCTCACGGTGGACTAGGCTGCCGAAGACGGGGAAATCAAGGTTCGAATTTTAGTCGTGTGTGCTGAGCGTGATTTTTCCAAAATTACTGTCTCCCACACTCTCTCTTTCCTTCCCCCTCTATGAAAATGTGGGTACGTTTGATCTAAATATAACCTTACCAACCCTAGAACCATCTAGTGCCTAGGGCCCGAACGGGTATTAAGACGCGATGTATTTTTTTAATTAGTATATTAAGCATTACAATTATTAACGTCTTACTGTATGGATATGAAGTGAGCGGGTGATTTAGAAAAATTGTACCCGAATAATCGTAGAGGATATGGGAAAACCACAGTGATAATTTGCGTGAGTAAACCATTCTCGGTGAGCCAGGACGAGATTCGAGCCTTGACCTGCCCCAGTAACCGGTACTCCATTTTATTGTGAGCCCGATAGCTTCGACTGTGGGACCGCTGGTGCAGGCATTAATCCCAATAACTTGTATAGTAGAAAATTATAGTCCAATATTTATTCAAATAACTGAATTGAGCCCGAAACATTTTAAACATATATTCAAACGAATATTTACTAACGGCAGTCATCCGCAACAAATACCAATTTCATTGTATTGTGTATAATCAAACATGGTTCAATCCTTACACAAGAAATATGCCCCCTTAAAGATGATCTGATATGAGATATATCTGAAAGTATGAAGGCTGGATTTAGGAAGAACTTGAGCACTTCTATCTCTTGACAAGTGTTCCCAGCCCTGCCCCTGTCTTATCAGGTGTGTAAGGTGGGCTCAGACTGGAAATTGAAATCAAATGGTTTCAGGTCAGAGCAAACTTCGAGTAGAGTAAGCTACCCGGAGAAAAGAAAAACAAGTTCTGGATTTAAGATGACGGCGATTAGTTTTATCGGACTGGGTTTGGGGAGGTGAGAATTATAGGGTTGGAGGCCAGTCTTGTTGGTTTTTACTCAACAATTGAAGAGCGGACTCCGCCCCCCTCGGGTCCACGACTATTATCTGATACCTCTTGGATAGGGTTACAATGAGGCCCATAACATAACTAGTTCTTCCCATGGACCTGTTGGTCTCATCTGGGTCTCGTATCTCTAGACCGGGTCTCTCGGATGGACACTCTGGCCCGGTAACATAGAGACTCTTTCCCAAACTAGCACGAGTGCAGTATCACTTGCAGGTGCAAGAATAGGTTTGGTTGTCTCACCTGGAATCCATGTTGTTTGGACTGATTAATATTACTAGTAGGTGCAGGGTAAGATAAATCTGTCTAGAGGATTATTAATGTTCCATTAAATGAATTGCATCACTAGTAGGTGCAGTGTAAGATTATTTACCAATGAAGCTCATTCATGGTAAAAGCCAATGAAACTTGTGTATGACCCTCTGCAGTGTAATAGACTGCCGATGACAAGGATATCGGGGTTTGAATCCCAGTCGGGTCTAATGATAATGGGTTCTCCTAAATTACTTACCACTCTCCCTCAACGCAAATGTGTGTACCCTTCCTCTAAATTCAACTTTCCTCATCTCTAACACAATAGCGTAATTAGTTCATATATAGCCGAAAGGGTAGTGAGATGCCGTAACAAAAAAAGAACAAAAAACAGGCGTGTTATTTCCCGAGAGTGTACCGGGCGCTATCAGATTCGTGTGAGTGAAATAAATGAATACATTCAAATGAAGAACTGCCTTCTGGAGCCGTGTCTGATGATATCGCGTAAACGAGGGGTATATGGCTACCAGGCTAGCTGCACAGAAAACCAATTTATTTATTTAATGATACGTGCTAACGTTTAACTGATATTTTCTCTCGCGTTATTGGATTTTTATTGTTTCGTAGCAAGCCAAGGTAATATCGCCTGATGAGTGTACTGGCACGGTGTTACAATCTTCTTATTGGTGTGGTATAGTGCGCACTGATTGGTCACTATCGGGTTTATATTTGGGCAGACATTTTGTTAAAATCCAGTCTTCCTGTTCATCTACCGACCAGATTCGTGGGATACGAGTCTGTCCAGAAGGCTAATGAAGCCAATGTTACAATGGTAGGTCAATAAAACCCACACGGTCTAACGTATTTCCTCACAGCTAGCTTGAACATTATCTACCCAAAGCACGTTTAGGACGCTTACTTTAGGTCTTTTATACAATAGAATTTAAAAAAATATTAATTACACACCTGTAAAGTCTATAGACTAGACGAGTAATTAATTATTCATAGCCATACTACAAATATTAGTTTTAAATACATATGCGCATTTAATATAAATAAAGTATGTTGATGGTATTAAATGTTAATTTCAAAATTCGATCAAGTATATTTATACTAGTAATTTAACTTAATCGGTGAGTGTATGGAAGCTATTATGGCAGGATTCTCGAAGTCATAAAAAAATAATTAAAATCTCTAAAAAAGTAATTGAGCTATAGATTTACACAAAACTCACAAAACGCCTGAACTGAGGCTGGGATTTACCACAACCCTGTGATTTGAACAGGCAACAAAGTTAGCTTATACACTTTTTAGCCTGAGTACACCACGACTAGTGTTTTACTGAATTTTGGAAAGGTGCTTGTCTAATCTTCCCTAAATATGTGACATATGAGTGCACTTTTTAAATTTTGGTTTATAAATGTTAGTTTTAAAAAAAGCGTTATGGTAGCATTATATTCTTCTTCTTAAGTCAACAACCCAAAGGTTGATTTGATGTGATTTCTATCCATCCGGAGCTGGGGATGCCCACAGCTCTTCAGCTGGTTAGTGCTGCCTGCACTATCTGATAGAAATCCCATGTAGGGCCTGGAATTCATAAAGTGTGGTGCTTCCTCGTTGCCTCGCATACTTATTTCTATGAGCAAGCGTGAAAGGGCCTACCAATTTTGCCGGAAAGATATTTTCATGTACCATCCAGGGTCCTTTTACATGCCACAGTCAGCATGGGACCGACGGCTTAACTTCCCTCCCGAAGCAAGTTGCGCTACGGATTGCTATCGCTCTAGAGAAGTCCATCGACCTTGGCTGGGTTTGAACCCATGAACATCGGGTCCTGAGTTGAGCACTTTACCCCAAGACCACCAAAGTCCAGAGTTTTCGATTTCAAGCGTGTCCTATAAATATGTTGTATTTTTTCCTAGTCTTACTGGTCACCCGGGCTTTACGCATTTAACTTTTCTAAATGAGTTAGGATGATGAAGGTGAAACTTAGAAAAACTGTTCAAGCATTTGCGTCTGTTTAATATATTATTTTGTATGTAATCTAATTTATTTTAGATGTAGATTATAAAATATGTTTAACTTGCACCAACAACTTAGGGAGTAATAATTGAAGAGAAATAATATTTGGGGGTGCACGAAAAAAGAAAAGAGCTAAATACCTCTGAAGAAATATAATGTACCAAACAGTAGCCTGGTTCTGAACAACTTCAGTTTTCATGTTCACCATTTTAGTTAAGGTGCTGGAGTTTTCACATTGTAACCACCAAATATGATAGTTAACGAGATAAACTAGTGATTTCAAACTTAGATTATTTAATTGATAAATGATTATCCTTTGATTTAGAATAATATAAATTAGGCCTGACCCACTTCGGTGGCTGCATGGTCTAAGGTGTCACTCTCGCAATAGACTAGACTGCCGATGACGGGGAGATTTGGATTCGATCCCAGTAGGTTGTACTGATAGTGGTTTTCTAAATGTTTTTACCCTTTCCCTCCATGCAAATGCGGTTATAGTTTATTTAAATTCAACCTCTCTCATCCCTATTACGTTAGTAAATTTATTACATAATCGTATAACCAAAACGGGTTGTAAGACGTGGTGCTAAAAAAATTTGGGTCAGCATAATGAATCGTATTTATTTTAATCATACACAAACTACACTATCATAAAAAATCAATTATGATTGTCCTATAGTCTTATTCTAGATCTCTGAAAACAGTAAACCCCCTCGTTCTCTCTGTTTTACTATCGTTACTACAGTCCTTATATTTCTTTTTGGATTTCAAGTTGAAATATCGCCCAAATTTTTCCTTAGTTATCAAGTTAGAAAACCAATTAAAATTATGTTTAATAGTGCATTGTATTAACATAATTCAACACATTAGCTCAGCCAGTAGCGTGTCTGTCTACTGAGCTAAGGGTCCTGGGTTAGATTCCCGACATGGCCAAAATCTGTATCATTGGTGAAATGTGGGTTTACCCTTTCACATTGATGAATTAACAGCTGGGGACTGGATGTTGTGGCTGTCCTAGTCTTAAGATATATAATAGGGCACATGAATCTATGATAGACCTAGCAAGCAAGTAGTAGAGAATGTATGGCTTGAATAAAAAACTGACTCGGACCATAAGCGGGAAACCGTAATGGATGTAAAATTCTATTGACAAAGAATAACCGTTGTTCATGATGTTTGAGACATAGGTCTCGGAATATATGTAAAAATTTACACAAATCCACCTTATCTAATCGATGGATTTCTTAAAAATTTATATTAAAATCACTTCAGATGATCTAATAAACAAAAAAAACCTTCTGAGTGGCCGCCATATTGAAACAGATAATCAGATTGAGAAACTATGTACATTGGTTATTCTAGGTTCAAAGAATGTCCCTGCCAAATTTCGTTAAAATTTATCAACGAATATGACACTTGTCGCGTGAAAAATATCCGGATATCCGGACAGATATAGATATTTTAAATGCCAAATGGTCAAGTTTAAACAGAACGTCGCTACTCTCGGTCAATTAATAGGCGAAAACAAATAGATTTGTAGTAAAAACATTACTATGCAGTGCTCTTACTACCAGTCCGGAATATCATAGTTACACTAATTGGGTGTGAAAGGTAGATATTCGAGGAAATAGTTTAGTATTCACATTAATGGAGGGTGAAAAACCATCCTCAACACAACCTATAGCTTAAACCTCGGTCTCCCTGTTACCGGCCATACAGTCTAGTGCGAGAGTGACGCTTTAGACTATGTGACCACTGTTGTGAATCATTTAGCCATCTGCGACTGTGGGGTACATGGACAATAGCACCAGTCTCCATCTTTTTTGGGTCTTTTAGTTACCAAACGGTCAGGGTTTGAATCCCAGTTGGATGGAATGGTTTGTTTTTTTCAAAATTATTTTCTACTCCCCTTCCATACAAATGCTGGTACATTTACTCTAAATTATAACTTCATTCTCCCTACCCGATTAGTGTAAATATGAGGATAGCCTGGATGGGTGGTAAGGCAGAGAGAACAGGTCAAGGGGGAAGGAGGAACAAAAACATGAGGTATGGAAATAAATGCCCCCACACACACCAGATTGCCTGAAGTGTACATTCGCTCGTCTGATTTCCGTCGGATGTTTTAGGTTAAGTGTGCAGTAGTGGCCTTGTGTTTAGAAAGTGGAGGTGAGTCCAGTCTCTGAGTGATGACCTTGAACAGAGGAAACACTCCTCTCTGGGTATCGGTCGGTGTGACGACACGGGTACCTTGCGTCCTTGTTGCGCAGTGGTGGTTGGATTCTGACTGACCACTTTTGAGTAGAGGGGGGGGGGGGGGCCCCCNCCACTCCCACACTTCCCTACCCACACACGGGTACCAACACTACAGGCCTTAACTCCCCTCTTGGAATTGTACAACTCGTCCTTCACTGGGAGACACTGCCCTCGTACTTGAGGTATTTAACGTTCCCTTTCTAATCATACATATCAGCGCACGACTTACAAACTAACATATCTTAGAAGAGTACATCAAACACTACCCACTACCCCAATTCTAGATGTTAACTAATTGTACCAACACAGAACCATCCGGACTAGAACAAGGGTTTCCTGGACTCTCGTGTTGACCGCTCTACCACGGGCAGGGACGCTGGGAAACAGTAGCATAGTCTTGTCATTGGAGAGTGAGAAATGCTCTCTTGGGGGGTCAGGGTTCATCTTCAGCTGCCATAACTGTATTTGGTATTTTCACACGGTCCGTTGAAGTGTGTGTTTTACCTAACTCTTCAACCCTTTATACTTTTAATTAAACTGTTCTATAGTCCATTGATTAAAGCTTAACATACAAAAACATTGTTAGGAAGAGGGTGACTCTAGATCTAGAGGACCTTAGTTCTGTTCTAGGTTGGACCAGATTATCGATCACCATTGTTAGACTAAACCCCGATAAACAGGCGATTTGGGAACTACCACCAAGCACCTCTTGATTGCCTCTTCCCGGGGGGACTCGATACAGACTCAGTTAGGATTTTAAAATGAAATATACCACGTGGTCTCTATCCTAGGATTGAACTATGCCCCCCTCCGTGTAGACTCCCTGACCACTTAGCCACAACACCGGATGGAGACTGCTAATATACCGTCATGTTAATAAACCGGCCAAACTCCGCGGTGAATATATCAACGTCGCCTTCAGGCAGTTTGACATGTCACCGCCTTGTAAGGCCAAACAAAGTCGTCCTCTCCAAAATTAAATAATCGCTGCTCGAGTTACGCCTGGAAACACCCTCGGAAACAACTTTTTTAAATTACCCACCTTGTACGTCAGGAAGACGCCACTGGGGGGCGCTCTTTATTGGCCCTAGGGGACAACAACCGAGGGGCCCAATAGGGTGGAACATAGCTTTATGAACATGGCTTTACAGCCAGGAACGTTTATTTACAACAACGAACATGGCTTTACAAAGAGGAACGTGGGTTTACCATGAAAAAAGTGAATCTTCAATCAGAAACATGGATTTACAATCAGGAACGTGGATATACAACCAGAACCTTTGATTTACAAAGAGGAAAGTTTATTGACAACGAGGAACATGGATTCACAATGATGAGCGTGGATTTAAGAAGTATTATCCACTTATAATAAGGAACATTAATAAAATAGGGCCTACACCAAGGAATATGGATTTACAATCATAAAAGTAGATTTACAATGAGATCTGTGTGCTCACAATGTTAAATATGGTTTTAAAAAAGAAACTTTTGTTTTACAAGTAAAAGGTAGATTTACGAGGAACGTGGATTTACCAAAAGGAACCTGTTTTTATAACCAATAAAAAATGTTATAATGAGGAAGATTTATGTAGCTTGACATGGATATTTGCAAGTTCTTAATCTTGCTTGTTTATTATGTAGTACTATCCATAAGTGATCTAATCTCGTGGGTTTGAGTCATGGACCTAGAGGATGGTACGAGGGAATGCCAGTGTTAGAAACATTATTGTGATCCATTATCTTGTTGGTGCTTCTGTCAGAACATGCGATCCACTTAAATGAGGGTCTATTGATGCTATCAACTGTTGTTTCAACACCTGGTTTCTTGCGACATTTTTGAGTGTCCTTAGCCACTGGTTTCTGTTGACATTCTTACTGGGTATTACACTCACCGGCCTCTAGATACATTTTTCCTAGGTCTTAAGGCCCCCGGTTGCTGATGAAATATCTCAAGGGTCCTAAAATGAGCAGCTTTTGGCAACGTTCTTCCAGGATCTTACAACCACCTAGTTCTGATGACATTTTTCCAGAGTCTTGTAACCACCGACTTCTAGTGACATTATTCTAGAGTCTCACAAACACTGGTTCTGGTGTACCTCAGGTTTCTGGTTACGTTCTTCTAGGATCTCACCGCAACCGTCTTCTGCTGACATTCTTTCAGGCTCTTAGATTCATTGTCTTCTGATGACATTCATTATTCCTGAGTCTTACAGTGACCTTCTACTGCCAAAAATCCACGTCCATCTGTCAAATTGAAACACATATTCTATTCATGAAGCAATTTACAGGCTTGAGAATGTAAACAGTGTCCAGAGAGCACGTCATATAGGAAAACGCAGGAGATAAACAAGCGAAACCGTGGCCACACATGTGAGTCTGCTACTAGTGATGGTTTAACTTTCAGCTAGTTACTATATTGTTCCACAATAATTGTATACGTAGTTGATAGGATAAAAGCCAGAAAATACGATCAAAGGAGTTCTGTTTAGCTACACTGATAATACGGTCACAACATACACGAGATTTTCTCCAATATAGTTAATGTCATCTGGACAAAAAAAAAACTGTAGACAAAGTTGGTCAAATATTAATTGCCTGATGATGTTATAGTATTAAAAACAATTTTATGTGTGTTAAGACGTAATTATTTAAGTTTTAGCAGGCATACTATTGTAATTGTTTCTAACTAGCCTAGAGGAAAACATGTTGCTAATCAACTCATTAGTTTTATATTTTTGTATATCCTTAGGTTTTCAAAATACTTGAAATCATATTATGTAAATGTAGAGGAATTAATATTTGATAGGTGACCCTGGCGGTGTAGGTGTAAGGTGTCAGACTTCTATGCTGGCGGCCGGAGTTCAATCCTCAGTCCCGGCATAGATTTATCTGATTACCAAACCCTTCCTTCACCTGTGACAAGACATCTTATGAATGTGGGGAATGCAAGGCCTCCACCGTGGTTCGGATTCCACGTTAAACTGTAGGTCCTCCATTTCATCTCACAATCACCCTACCATTACATATTGGCGTAAGTGCGTATAGCCCGAACGGGTAGTAAGACGCGGTGCTAATAATAATATATTTGATACGATCCCGTGTGTACCGAGTAGTTCCCCAGCAAGCAAAGCAAGATAATGTTGTGCATTCGAGTATAGAGAGTATTAAGAGGTCCCCCAGAAGTGGACTCGGCTAATAAATATTGTCCTCTATGACGCTTGTCAATCAGTGAGGTGGACATAAGGATACCTGCCTCTTGATGTTACCATACTATGGCACACTCCCGGGGCTAAGTGGTAAGGAAGTCCAACAGGTCCTAGGATGTGGTAGAATATTATAGTGGAGTCATCCTGTTCCTGTTTTTTTTAGCACCGCGTCTTACTAACCATTCGGGTTGTACGCTTATGTACTAATTACGTTAAAAAGCAGGGAACGAGGAAGGTTGAATTTACATTTAGTGTGTCCAAATTTTCTTGGAGAGAGATATTCGGAAAACATTTAGGAAAAACCGACCGGGGTCGAACCACGATCTTCCCGTTCTCAGAAGTCTAGTCTATGGCGAGTGTAGCGCCCTAGACCATGCTGCCAACGAAGTGGGTCTGTTCCTGCTATTAATGTTGGATACTAAGAGTTCCCCTATTAGGTAAAATTAGTTTGTAAGCCATTGGCTTGGATTAATCTGTGTTTATAAAGTTCACCTTAAATATCACAATAGCAAATTAACAACATATTTCTGTCTTTTTTTTACGGGCTACACGTCTTACTCCACGCTCGGGATATCCGGATGTTTACGCTAATGGAAATAGGAAGGAGGAAGGTAAAATTCAAAGGAAGTATACCCATATTTGCTTTGAGAAAGCTTAGGGCACCAATTATGAAAAGCCCACCAGGATAGGATTCAAGCTATAGCCTCCCTATCAACGTAAAACTAGACAAGGCGAGACTGAACCCTTATTCCGATTCAATATAACCTGAAATAATTGGAATTAAGGAGTGTAAAGTTCCTAGTAGTCCATTTAAATCTGTTTCTAATTTGCTGACCAGAAGTCAATAATTATACTATGTAAGTGAGGAATGGACGATGGTTGGTCAACAGCTGCGCTTTATGACCTAATGTAGACAGAGGAGTGTGACTGATTGTTGAGGAACCCCTACCGTCTGATGTCTGCAATACTGTGCATCACTTTTGCTCCCACTCATTTGTTTAAGAATGAAATACTTATCATCAGGTGTTAGGCGTCTTTGCAACGGGAGCAAATTTTGGAATTCGTGCGAAAACTGTTCTGTGTTGTTGTCATCTATTATTAGATTTTTCAAAACGGGAGGTAGTGTGATTAATGATTTGTTTTCATGGCTTTGTTAGGCCATAGGCATTTTTTATAAAGTTTTATTTCTTTCTCTTAAATATGGCATGCTCCATAGGCCAAAAGTATATCCAAAACTCTAGTCAGGTGATCGTGGTGGGCTGAATAACCAATAATATCCCCCCCCCCCTTGCAAAAAAAAATAATTCAGTTTTAAGAATTTTGGGATGTAATTTAAATTCTTTAAGTTATCAGTATGTGAAGTTTCAACTTTGTACCCTATCTGCAAACTAGAGAAAAACTCTGGATAAACAAAGAGAGAAAAATACATCAAATATATTTTAATATATATATTATCTGGCTCACATTCTATTATTATATTATTTTTTAATATATCAAGACTATATTCGCTATTTACTATTTAATTTATAAACACTGGTTTGTGTTGGCCAGTAGCTCATTTATAATTTAACCTAGAACAACACTGCTTTACAAAACAACTTGTGATTATATTAATAACTGTGTGATAAGACTAACTCATCCACACATACTTACTATATTATGCATAATCTGAGATATGATCAGATCCCGCGGGCCTGAAGCATAATATATAGCTGACCATTCGTTCACAGTGACGGGCATATTTGCTATTCAAACTTTCATTCGAACTTTTATTGGCCTTTTAAAAGCTTCTGACGTTGTTGACTGACTTCCCATCTTGCCTCGTGTCGCCCCCATTAACAGTCTCGCACGAACTGCCCCTGACGAGAAGATGAGGCCATGCAGTGACCTCTCATTGTTGTCAGAGGTGCACTCCATTAGAGGCTGCTTAGTCATTTGAGGAGGATACTTGGAGCAGTCATCAGACTGTATTGATGGGAGGATACTAAGAGCAGTCATCATACTGTATTGATGGGAGGATACTGGGAGCAGTCATAATACTGTATTGATGGGAGGATACTTGGAGCAGTCAACAGACTGTATTGATGGGAGGATACTAGGAGCAGTCATCATACTGTATTGATGAGAGGATACTAGGAGTAGTCATCATACTGTATTGGTGAGAGGATACTTGGAGCAGTCATCAGACTGTATTGATGGGAGGATACTGGGAGCAGTCATCATACTGTATTGATGAGAGGATACTCGGAACAGTCATCGGACTGTATTGATGGGAGGATACTAGGAGCAGTCATCATACTGTATTGGTGGGAGGATACTGGGAGCAGTCATCATACTGTATTGATGGGAGGATACTGGGAGCAGTCATCATACTGTATTTATGGGAGGACACTAGGAGCAGTCATCATACTGTATTGATGGGAGGATACTCGGAACAGTCATCATACTGTATTGATGAGAGGATACTAGGAGAAGCCATCATACTGTATTGGTGAGAGGATACTCGGAACAGTCATCGGACTGTATTGATGGGAGGATACTGGGAGCAGTCATCATACTGTAATTGATGGGAGGATACTAGGAGCAGTCAACATACTGTATTGATGGGAGGATACTGGTAGCAGTCATCATACTGTATTAATGAGAGGATACTTGGAGCAGTCATCAAACCGTATTTATGGGAGGATACTAGGAGTAGTCATCATACTGTATTGATGGGAGGATACTAGGAGTAGTCATCATACTGTATTGGTGAGAGGATACTCGGAACAGTCATCGGACTGTATTGATGGGAGGATACTGGGAGCAGTCATCATACTGTATTGATGGGAGGATACTAGGAGCAGTCAACATACTGTATTGATGGGATACTGGGAGCAGTCATCATACTTTATTGATGGGAGGATACTGGGAGCAGTCATCGGACTGTATTGATGGGAGGATACTAGGAACAGTCATCATACTGTATTGATGGGAGGATACTAGGAGCAGTCATCATACTGTATTGATGGGAGGATACTGGGAGCAGTCATCATACTGTATTGATGGGAAGATACTAGGAGCAGTCATCATACTGTATTGGTGAGAGGATACTAGGAGCAGTCATCGGACTGTATTGATGGGAGGATACTAGGAGCAGTCATCGGACTGTATTGATGGGAGTATACTAGGAGCAGTCATCATACTGTATTGATGGGAGGATACTAGGAGCAGTCATCGGACTGTATTTATGGGAGGATACTAGGAGCAGTCATCGGACTGTATTGATGGGAGGATACTGGGAGCAGTCATCATACTGTATTGGTGAGAGGATACTGGGAGCAGTCATCATACTGTATATATGGGAGGATACTAGGAGCAGTCATCGGACTGTATTGATGGGAGGATACTAGGAGCAGTCATCGGACTGTATTGATGGGAGGACACTAGGAGCTGTCATAATACTGTATTGATGGGAGGATACTAGGAGCGGTAATCGGACTGTATTGATGGGAGGATACTAGGAGCAGTCATAATACTGTATTGGTGAGAGGATACTAGGAGCAGTCATCATACTGTATTGATGGGAGGATACTAGGAGCAGTCAACGGACTGTATTGATGGGAGGATACTACGAGCAGTTATAATACTGTATTGGTGAGAGGATACTAAGAGCAGTCATCATACTGTATTGATGGGAGGACACTAGGAGTAGTCATCATACTGTATTGGTGAGAGGATACTAGGAGTAGTCATCAGACAGTATTGGTGAGAGGATAATGGGAGCAGTCATCAGACTGTATTGGTGAGAGGATACTGGGAGCAGTCATCATACTGTATTGGTGAGAGGATACTTGGAGCAGTCATCATACGGTATTGGTGAGAGGATACTGGGAGCAGTCATCATACTGTATTGGTGAGAGGATACTAGGAGTAGTCATCATACTGTATTGGTGAGAGGATACTAGGAGTAGTCATCATACTGTATTGGTGAGAGGATACTGGGAGCAGTCATCATACTGTATTGATGGGAGGATACTAAGAGCAGTCATCATATTGTATTGATGGGAGAATTCAGGGAGCAGTCATCATACTGTATTGATGGGAGGATACTGGGAGCAGTCATCATACTGTATTGATGGGAGGACACTAGGAGTAGTCATCATACTGTATTGATGGGAGGATACTAGGAGTAGTCATCATACTGTATTGGTGAGAGGATACTAGGAGTAGTCATCAGACT
>CABEEJ010000328.1:0-95529 GCA_901482245.1 Timema douglasi
AGTAGTTTCGGAGCCTATTCATTACAAACAAACAAACAAACAAAAAATCAAACCTTTCCTCTTTATAATATTAGTATGATATTACACATCATAAATCCCATTGCTAAACTAATAATAAGAATTTTTAGTTACGTTTAAAATATTGTTTTGGATTGGGTTAGAAGAAATTATTAAAAGTTAGTAAACAGTGTAAGAAAACTTAAGTTTACATTACTTTAAATGTAAAATATGACATGTAAATAAAACATTTAACATTTATAACAAAACTGTGATCTTTTACAATTGTTGGCAACCCAAAACCTTAACATCCGATTTTTGAACTATCATCCAGGTAAAAACCTATTATGAACAGATTTTACCTAGATAATCAGATATAGGAAGTTGTTGCCACAAACTATGGGTACCCAGTTAAATCGTCCTATTTTACTAAACACTGCCTTACATTTGTAATCCAATTGGTTCATTTCTACTAATCTTTTAGAAATGAGACAAGTTCAGATCTTTTTCAGTTCAATTACTGTTGTTTTTTTATATAGGCTACATAAAATCAAGGTTCCTGTGCACCGCATAGATTTTCTCGCTCCTTTAACTAAAATTGTAGACATTTCCTACCCCCCGGAAGATGTGTGAATCAAAATAATATACATTGTTATAGAAAAATAATGGAATAAAAGAGCATCACATGTCACCAAGAGTATACATAAAATAATATATACATTGGTACAGAAACATTTTATTTTGTTTTCTGCGTTTTCAACTACCCATTTCCTAAAGCTCTATTTCAATATACATGCCTTAGCTCTGAAAACATTGCTTTTACAAAGTAGTCCTTCAGATAAAAGATGTTTTTATCTTTAACAGTCCTAAAAATTTGCGATGATAAGTTATCTCGTATCTCAAAGAGTTGGGAGAAAATGATCACAATTGAAGATAACTGCTCGAGTAAAGTGACCTCTAAGGAGTATTAAGTCAATTTCCGGTAAAATTTAGATGTCCGACTTTGTTAGTAATGTTAAACAATGTTTGGATACAAACTTTAATCAAAATAGTTAAAGCCAATTTCTAAAAAAAAAAAATTTTTTAACCTTAACCTTCAAATAAATTACCCTTAAGCTTAGGGTTAGAAAGGTAATTCCTAAAAATTCTTCTGGGGAACCCTTTGAAAACCCTAATTTTGAGATCTGTGATGTGTGTTTTTTGCGCGCAGGCTTCCAGAAGATGGACGGCATTGTCGGGGCCTTGATAATCCGCGAACCATGGACTAGCGACCCCAACAGCCACCTGTATGAGCATGATCTCCCGTCCCACGTGATGGTCATCGCAGACTGGCTGCACCTCGACGCCGACCAGAGGTTCCCAGGACTTCGAATCAGGGAGGCTGGACAGAACTCGGACACTTTTCTCATCAACGGCAAGGGCCGCTACTTTGTGAGTCTCGCTAGAGGGGTAGCGGGTTAGCTTCAGATGATTAACGATTGATTTGTAAATGTTGGATAAATTTACGTAAACGTTATTTTATGTAATACTCAGGGAATCAAGTACGAGGCCCAGGGTGGAAAAGGGGTTCTTTGTGGTCTAGATATTACCTACTTATGCTCATTTCCCCTGTGTCAAATAATACTACAAATAAGAATGAGAATCCACATTTTCAGAAAATTAAATGAAAACTAGAGATCTATTATTGGGTCTTAAGCTATCGTATTATTATCGGATAGTTATTGTGGCCTACGCAAGAATGCAACATGAATGGTCATCAAGTCATGTTGTCGTCTAAGTCATTGTGCGGTAGCTGCATATGGCTTTTCTTGTGGTATGTGACGTCACAAATTATATGACATGAACTTATTCATTTAAGAACCCACCGGCACTCATCAGTTCATATGTCCTGCTTCGATAATAATCTTGATTGATCTGTGACACGCTCTTAAAAATATGATTGATTCAAATTAGCATTTAAAGGCTATTAGATGGCATGATGACCGATCGTAAAATTTAACTAGCGGTCAGTACTCCTGCCTCCAAGTGAAATAATGATAATAACATACAGCCAAATAAACCATTTCTTAATGACCACCACGTGACTTGGTGAACTTGTTTATTTGCTTTTTTTAATCTTGACAACTAATTTATGATCTACAGAGTTTTTCCCCGACATTACTTCTAATGGGTTTTAGATTCACTTTAATTACGGTTTTTCTTCCACAGTACCGACCTTAGTCATAAAGCGTTTTGGATTCGCCATTTTTATCCATAGGTCCTAGAACCCAGTGACATAACTTTATATTAGATCCATAATCTGAGCTAACAGAGGTATCGAGTCAGTTACCAACAATGTCCCACTCACTAACCTCTTCATGCTCCGATATTAAATTCTTGGGGTGTTTCAAAATATAATATTATTTAGTAAAAAGACAGTAAGCCTTCCAATAACTTGATTTATCTTGTCTTATTTTTTTTATCTTGGAAGTGTTTTTCTCTACATGTCCTTCTATTTTCATCTTTAGGGATTTCTTCTTCGACCTCACTCATTATTTTCCTTCTGTTTCTTCTTCACCACATTATTATTGGCACCGCGTCTTACTACCCGTTGGGGTTATACGCACTTACGCTAACGTATAATGGTAGCGTGATTGTGACATTAAAATGGAGGATCTACAGTTTGATGTGGAATCCAAACCATGGGGTAGGCCTGCTGTTCCACATATTCACAAGTTGTGATTAATAAACATCTTGTCAGAGGTGAAGGAAGGGTTTGGCAATCAGATAAATCTGTGTGACGACATAGGATTGAACCCCGGACCCCAACACAGAGGTCTGATACCTTACCCTAGACCACCAGGTCACCTTCTTCACAATAGATTTATTTTATTTTGATTAAATTTTTTGTATCTTTTTTTCCTTAGAAAGCCAAATGGGACCTTAGATGAAATATTGCCTGTGTGTGATTAAATTTGTATTTTCATTTAAGTAATCAAATTACAGACCTCTAGTTCTCTTAAGGCACCAGCTTCTTTCCTATCTTCTTTACCTGTAGTATAACTATATAAAACTAAATAAAACTTCACTAATGCAGTGATAATATAACTTCGTCCATGATTCCTTACATTTTTTCTGAACGTTAACAAGGTCGTGATAACATGTTGTTACAGTATAACAACAATTATTAACCCTAGTTTACTTACAATAGCATGCATTTTTAGCTAAATATTTTTGTGTGCAAACATTAATGATTGTATGAATTGCCTTCTCAATATGATAGCTCTTCAAATTTATTGATAGCTATTAATTAAATACAGTTCATGAATATCCAAAAATACATCTACATCCTCAAACTTTTTAGTTAGTTTGTCCTTTGGTCTTTCATATTTATAGCGATCGACACGATTGAAGGTTCTTGTTCCTAAATAAGCTTTCACAAACCTTTTTAACGCCGCTCGTCATATCTTTACATCAAACGTATCGATTTCACTTGTACAAGCCATGATTAATCGATATCTCAAAATTGGAACAAAAAGTTATATTTGAATGTGTTATCTGGTCCCCATGCCGACTATATCCTAATGGGGTTGACCGATAACGCCACACAGTGATTTCATAATAACGTTGATGTCTCACCGTTGGTTGTCGTTGACTAGCCTCACCTAACCTAGAAATTACTAAAGATATTGAGTTTATTAAATCAAGTACCATCGCCTAGTGGTAATGACGATGATGTCACATTAGTTGGATGTAAATCGTGTCGACAATATTTTGTTCTCCATGGAAAATTCAAAAACATGGGGGAGATTCAATAACATAGATGTATAAAGTGTAAATTTTTATAAATGTTGTACTCCGGGAAAAATTAAAAGATTAAAGACACAATGAGTATGATTTATTGGGTCCCAAGTAAAAAAAATATTATTATTAGCTAGCTCACGGCGGTTTTATATTAAACTTCGGTTTGTATTGCCGCACTAAAAATGTGACCCAAAAGGGCCTAGGGTACAATTGAATATTAGGCGTTTTCTCACGAACTGCAATATGCATTGAGTAAACGAATAACGTGCCATACATAAGTTCAATTACCATTACCAAACAAGAAATTTGAATAAAAATAGCCCAAGGGACAACAGCATAGTAGAACGTTTAACGTAAGCCATAAGGAATATCTGGAAAGTGGTTAGTGTGTTAGAGTGCCATACCAAGGCTCTATTACCATCGCCATATAATACATAAGAACATAGAATGTTATAACGGCAAATGGTGTAGTAGATGTTTCCTTCTGAAACCTAAGGCCCGACGCACACAAGTGACGTACGTCATTTTCGAAGTCACATCCTGTGAAGCCAAGTTGACGCCACGTCCCAACATTACATATATTTGAATGAAGGAGTTGACATGAGATGCTAGGTCCGGCATCAAGGTGGCATCCGTTGTGCGTCAAAATTAAGAACGCGAGCTTCTTTGGGACGCCCTAGTGACGTTACCACTCAACCTCCTCTCAGTACCTGTGAGCACATAGAGTAGTTTACACGTACTGTGCGCGATATTGGGCTGATTGTGAGAAGTTTGTGTGTTGACGTACAAAATAGACGCCAGTCCTTTGTGTGGCTGCTCCAGGTGCAGTGACGTGGCGTCAATTTGTCACAGGATACAGGTCGCTTGTGTCACTTCATTTTTAATTTGACGTGAAGTCATAGGACCCGACTCCAAAAATGACGCACACCACTCGTGTGAACTGGCTCGAAGGACTATCCATCCAGAGACTAGGGCTTTATACTAAGGTGGGACTACCATCACCACCTACGAAATCGGAACGTGGAAGGGCTTGAAGACCAGCTACGTGTTGGGCGTTTTATCGAACACTAGGCAAATGACGTTTATATTTAAATTGAAGGTTATACCACTGTGTAGCAAACCACCCTCGCACTGGCCTGGAACACTACCTACTGTAAACATCTCTTGACCTTGAATGGAATTATAATGTCAACAAACCACACAGGGTTCCACAAAGAGTGGGGTGGGTCTTTGACATATATAGACCCAACTTTCAATCCACTGTGCTATAAATGTGAACCACGGACAGGCTACCGTCATGGATAAATAAAAACGATGTCTTTCGGCGTTCTAAACTAACTAATATTGTAATGGATATACCTCAATTCATCGTGAGTAGCTACCATGTTCAGATCGGGGCTCATTAACATTAAATTTGTTGGCCATACCTACGTGGGACGTGCACATGTAGCTGCATCACATTTCAAAAATAAACACGACGTGATGGAGAGGACATAATTGTGGTCTACAGATGGATATCCAAGGTGCGATGCAGCGGTGAGGCGTCTTAGAATTATGTGATTCGTTCCACCACAACATCAGAGAACTGACAGTGTTACCCCTGGAGAAAATAAAGGAGACATTAATGTGACACATGACGTGTGCCATCTACACTTTCTTCATAGGTGACATTGTAGTAGTGTTGCCGGAGGAGACCATCACTACCGTCACATGACGCCATTCTTTTGGTGGATGCCAAGACCCCCAAATATGGCACCTCTTTCGATACTGCAGGTGTCATAACCACACCACCCTAGCCGTCGCCACCATCCCAAACATTCACATCTGTAGACCATGAACACTTTAACTAAACACTCGGTGAACAGACTGTGATGGATAATATCCACGTAGAACCAAATTTATAAATCTTTTTTCCTGGTTCATGTTGTGGCTATGAATAAAACCTATGCATGCCAAACATTATTATTGTTTTTACATTTATCTATGCAAATATGTGTAAATGCACCATAGATCAACAATAAAAGGTATATTTGCTACCTTCCAGGGTGAGGTAATGGTACACCCTGTTTACCCTGAAAGTTATTATTACTCTTGCCTTAACTGACTATACCATGACCTTATCTTATAAGCTGCACCATGGTGTAACATAGTAAGGTAAATTTTCTATATTTCACCATAAACTAAAAGTAACTGTTGAACATAACTTTTATTTGGCTTATATATAATTGATAAATTAATATAAAACATTAACTCAAAGCTTAAAGAGGAATCACGGAAGATACTACAACCTTAAATCCAAGATATTTGAATCTTTCAACGGTTTTAGAAAGGTCACCCCCATAGTGGCGCCGTATCGTATTTGGGACATCATGATCCTCGGAGTTGCATCATTGTACTATAGTCGGGTTATCCTTAAAATGTCCACAACGCAAATGTCCTAATTCACTTGCACGCAATATTCCTTTTGGTTCGCGAGAAAACGCCTACTACTTAGTTGTCTCTTAGGCCTTTATTGTGTCAATTTGGAATCTGGTTATGGTAAGTACGCTAGTAATTTTATGTTTAGTTCTTGTGGTTCACGAGAAAACATCTACGAATTGGTTTTACTATAAGCCCTTCCAGGGTCGGGCAATAGTATCTGAATCTTATTATAGTAATTAACTTTACAGATATTCCTTAATGTTTATGAGAAAACGCCCAATGCTCAGCTGTCTCCTAGGCCTTTCATGTTCAAATTTCAACTATAATTATGGCGAGTGAACATTAATATTTTGTATTTACAATTACTCATTATGTTTTACGATAAAAAGCCTATATGACGTAGTTACCCCTTAGGCCTTTCTTGTTCCAACTATGATTATGGTAATTGAATTTTGGTACCGTAGTGACATTCTCAAAATGTCTTATAGTTTAATGGAAAATGCTTACTACGCAGCTGTCATTTAGCCCTTCTAGGGCCTGGCTATAGTAATTAAACATTTATATTATACCCTAATTGGTTTACGACAAAACATGACGCAGTTGTCCCTTAGGTATTTCCTGTTAGGACATTCAAGGTAAAAAACCCATTATAACTAAGGCTTGGGGAAAGCATTACCCGGTGATCATTAAGAAGTTGTCACGGTTAAAATAAAGTTCAATGAGTCTTTTGGTGGTCATTAAGAAGTTGTCAAGGTTAAAAAAAGTTCAATGAGTCTTTTGGTGGTCATTAAGAAGTTGTCAAGGTTAAAATAAAGTTAAATGAGTCTTTTGGTGGTCATTAAGAAGTTGTCAAGGTTAAAATAAAGTTCACTGAGTCACTTGGTGGTCATTAAGAAGTTGTCAAGGTTAAAATAAAGTTCACTGAGTTTTTTGGTGGTTATTAAGAAGTTGTCAAGGTTAAAATAAAGTTCACTGAGTCACTTGGTGGTCATTAAGAAGTTGTCAAGGTTAAAATAAAGTTCAATGAGTCTTTTGGTGGTCATTAAGAAGTTGTCAAGGTTAAAATAAAGTTCACTGAGTACTTTTGGTGGTCATTAAGAAGTTGTCAAGGTTAAAATAAAGTTAAATGAGTCATTTGGTGGTCATTAAGAAGTTGTCAAGGTTAAAATAAAGTTCACTGAGTCTTTTGGTGGTTATTAAGAAGTTGTCAAGGTTAAAATAAAGTTCACTGAGTCACTTGGTGGTTATTAAGAAGTTGTCAAGGTTAAAATAAAGTTCACTGAGTCACTTGGTGGTCATTAAGAAGTTGTCAAGGTTAAAATAAAAGTTCAATGAGTCTTTTGGTGGTCATTAAGAAGTTGTCAAGGTTAAAATAAAGTTCACTGAGTCACTTGGTGGTCATTAAGAAGTTGTTTACATGGCAGTATATAACTATCTCCATTATCCTCATTTCGCTTGGAGGCAGGAGTGCTGAAATATTGTTGAATTTTGTGCTGAGCAATCAAGACATCTACTTAAGTTCCAATAGTTTCCGAAGTTAAAAATATCGTAATACCTATTTAAAGTTCATTCTTACTCAAACCTAAACATTAAACATTTCTGTTTATAAATAAATTGTTCATAAAGTTGGTATACTAAATTAATATCGTTTGTAATGAAGTGTTACTATAAGGTAGACATGAGTGTTATTTTTTCAAAACCCTTTAGTGTGTACTCTGACAGAAACTAATACTCCTGTTACTTGTTTACTGGCAGCCGTACATGCCACCTGCACCTTTAGTGGACCTACTTTCTCTCCCACCTCTTTCGAATATTATTTCATTGACCGAACGATTCATGGGCAAGTCGACAAGTACACCGTACTCCGTCTTCCGGGTGGTACCCGGAGCCCAACACCGCTTCCGACTGATCGGTGCCACCGGCCTGGTGTGTCCAGCCAAAGTAGCTGTAGAGGATCATAATCTCCTGGTGATCGCCACTGATGGTACACCGATACAACCAACGCTTGTCGACTCTATCATTATACTGCCAGGTAAAGAAAAACCTTTTAGCGTAATCAGGGAAACTTGTCTATTCTTTATGGTAACTGGCGCTACCACTCAGCTATGTTGACGTTGAATGAGGAAAGAATGTGAACCAAGAGGGAAAGAAAGAAGGCGATAGTTGGGAATTTGTCAAGTCACTAGACTGACGACTGCAGTATCACTTAGATAGCTTAACACTGCATACGGAAAGAATGAAAACTAAGAGTGAAAGAAATACGGCTGTAGGTGGGAATTTGTCAGGTCACTATGCCGACAGCTGTAATACCGCCCAGACACTTTAGCATTGCACGTGGGAAGAATCTAAATTGATAACTTTTTACTATTTATTATGATAATTGTATTGCTATTGATAATATCTTTTAAAAAAATGCACCAACTGTAGATAACATGAATTAACTTATGAATACATGGAAGTGGATTTAGTTTCTTTTCTAGGGTTCTTCCTAGGGTAATAGGTTTGTAGGTTAACATTTCATGGGGAACAATTAATATTTTCGTAATTCGAGCACTTATATGATAATAAACATACCTCCATTAATATAATAACAAAGGTTAAGGAGAGTAAATCATAAGTTACTGTACCAGAATATACGAGAAAGTAGAATTAAAGCCCATTTTTGGACACGAATAGTATACTCTGTTGTGTATGGACCTAGACCTACCATATAAAAAGCTTTGAGGGTGAACCCCTGAACCAACCGTGTCGGTATTGGTGGTGTTATTGGAAGTGTGTGTGTATTTGAGAAATATTGTTTGTTCTTATCAACTAGCATAATTGCGGGGTGCATCACGCGTCTGAGTCAAGAACATTTAACTATTGGCTGCACAAGTCAGGTTTTACTATGTGATAAGAGGCTATATTCATGTAATCTGGCAGAAATATATCCTGATGGCTATGAGGGATGAATAAAATCTAATTTTCATACGTGCAGGCCAAAAATACATAAGGGTTGCAGGAAATTATGGACCAGCTAATGAAGACAGGGAGAAGATATGCCAGGGATATCAATGTTGGGAGGTCAAAGGGGATGGGAATTTAAAAAAATTAGGAGCCGCTTGAGATCAAAATTGGGAACCAGATGTTTGGAAGCATAGGACAGTTAAAGTATCTGGGAAGTCTGCTAACAAAGGATGACTACTGCACCAAGAAAATTAGGTTGAGGACCACCATGGCCAAGGAAGCTATAAACAAGAATAAGTTATTGCTGACCAGTAGGTTTAGCTTGGAACTAAGGGAAAAACTGAAGAAATGCTACATTTGGAGCATCACGTTGCTTATAGCAGAAACTTTGACTCTCAGGAATATTGAAAAGAAATAATTGAAGAGCTTTGAAATGTAGTTCTGGAGATGACTTATGAGAATCAGGTGGACCTATAAGGTGACTAATGAAGTCCGAAGAAGAGTGGGTGATAAGAGACATATTTTGCATGTGGTTCTTCAGTAAAAAGCAAACTGGATCGGGCAAATCCTTGGGAGGAGTTGTCTTCTGCACGAAGTCGTATAAGGAAAGATTGAGGTAAAGAGGAGTTTAGGAAGAAGGAGGATTTAAATGTTGGATGACTTGAAGGAATGAAGCATATCCTGGAAGCTGAAGGAGGAGTAAAAGGACAGAGAGCATTGGCAGCCTAAGTTGGCTGACCAAAGGAATGGACCTGTCGTGAGACATAACACATAATACTAATACTAATAATAATAATAATAATAATAATAATACTCGTTTATACAGTGTATGTATAATAATATACCTATATTTAACCATACACACAATGCTAACATAATAAACACACACACACACACATATATATATATATATAAACACAATAAATCTTCATAACTTTCTAATCCATTTTCATAAGGCTTAACGTCCAGACGAAGAGGATACTTCACTAAATCTTCTATTACATCATAACACTGGGTGAACATAATATATATATTTGGATGTTGTTTTAACACTTCAATGTAGGTTTGGGGCTAAAGGTGTTCTAGAAACACAGCTTTTCTTTTACTCCCTTGGCACGCTCCTAGTGTTATTTTCCTAATGTGAATATATTTCAAGGTCAATTGATTTTGAGTTCACAATTTTACATTTGTCACATTTACACCCCCTACGTTTAAACAATGTAATCCCCCTTTCCACCACCAGGGGAGCGATACGATGTTGTCATCGAGGCTAAGGATTCATATAGGAGCTCTTACTGGATCCATGTGCGTGGTTTGGCCGCGTGCCTTTGGGAAGGGGTCCATCAAGTGGCAATCCTACAGTACGTTGGTTCTAAGATGACCCAACCTCCCACACCATACCCTGGACACAAAGGGTTCACGAAAAGGAATGAAGTGGTGAGTTTTACAAGTAGATCCTCGTCTCCAATCAAATTACAGGCCTTTGTGAGACACTTCGATCCAAACCGATGCGGTGCTAATTTTTTTTATCTGGATATAGAGGTTTTAATAGTTTTTTTTTTATCAATAACGTTTAAAATAGTATTTTATGAGTGCACATTTATAGCAAAAAAATACATATTTTTTAACTCTGCACATATTATGTGTTAGCATTTGAAGGGTACAAGGGAAAAAGGAGGAAAGTCACATAACGTACATTTTCCAGGACAACAACTTTTATGTCTCAATTACCAAAAAGACCTCAGCAAATATTTTTTTAATTAATTTAAATATGACAGAGACCTCTGGTATCCATAATCTAAAGTGCACTAGAAAAGTCTCATAATTGTCCAACAGATGGAAGCACTAACTCAATTTGTGTTAAAATTGGACTTTCCCACGGTTTACTCTGTACCTTCATTTGTAAGATGCTGTTTTGAATACCAGCAGTTGATTGTAAAGAAAATCTTCTATGATGTGTGAATAGGCTTCAGGCAAACGTTATAGATTAAGTACTAATAAAAGCTAAAAGTATATATTGTAAGTCAATATCCATTTGAAAACTGTCTTAGTCTGCTGTTGAAATGTGTTTTAAGTCATTTTGTTTACCTACTTTAGTTATAGGATGCAATTAATCTCAATTCGTTAACACCTTGCAGCCGTTCATACATCCCACGTTATTTAAGCAAAGGTTCATCGCTACAAAATATGGATCAAGCCAAATTGTTGATAATAGATATAAAATACCTCCTAACGGATTAATATATATTTTAGGTTTTACAATTTTTAAGAGAATCATGAAATGTTTAAACTAGCTTATTTTCAGTTAAGATTCACGTGATATGTGGCTCCTGAGATCAAAATAAATTTTATAGATATAAATAGGCCTTAATCAAAAAAATAGAATCATTTTGTAATAGGTTCACAATTTTGAGATGAGTGAGGATCTTTTTAGAGGTTTGAAAACATCAGAACTGTCATTCCCATAGTAAATACCACGGTGTAAGGGTAAACCAGGAAATTAGATACAAGATTAAGCCTGGACCAATTTTTGTTATCAGAGTGAGGTTTTATCCATGATTCGTTTGACAAAAAGGAAATTGGGATCATTTTAACAGTTATTTTAATCTAAACTAATAATTTTTCAATTTAACTTTTTTTTTAATATGTTAAAATGGTCTCACTACTTTCAATCCCACTGTATTTTTTAAAGCAGAATAAATAAAACTACACTATGATACGACGTATAGAGTCCGTTCACCGTAGGAATTATTTTATGAAAGGCCATTTTCCCTACCAGAAATCTATTATATAGTAGATATTAGTAGGGAAAAGGACCTTTCAGAGAGTAATTCCTACCGTGGATGGCGTATAGTTCAAGCTGTATTATATACCTAGGTAAAAGACTATTCATGGTTTGAGCCAGACTTTTAAGTTAACTTGGCAACACATGTTTTAAGTGTTACTAAACCGAGAAATTATCCTAAAACTAGTTTTTTTTTTTTAGATTCTGAACCCTGACAACGCAGATTGTGGTTCCCAAAGCAGCGGTATTTGCGTCGATCAACTAACCAAAGCATTACCTGTCACTAGTAATATTTTGAAACAAACTCCGGACCTGAGCCTTATACTCGGATTCAACTTCCGTGTCTTCACCGGACAAGAGTTGTTCCGATCCAATACCTATCATCGTTTCTTCCGTAAGGATGGAGCTATGTTCACACTGGAGATGAGATAAGGTTACGGGGGCCGTACTAAACGTTACAATAATACGTATTCATCAACTACTTTTGGCTATGGAAATTGATATTGGAACAAAGGCTCACATGTATCTCTGCGACATGTACCTACAAACGTTGTGCTAATAATTCCTGGTACATTAAAATTATATCTAATGCTGGGTAATGGTTTTATCTAACTTGAGATGAGAATTTACCCTTTAAAAAAATATAGTTTATATTTGAGTTATATGAATTTATTTTTCCATTTACCATTTGGACACACACAAATATTATCCCAATTAGGTTAGTTTCATACTTTTTGTAACAGTTTTTGTACTCTTGTGATTCATGGTTATTTAACATGAACCATTTGATGGTTTGATGGACCAAGGACAAACCCCTTTGCCATGTCTTCGAACTATATAATATTTCTGTTAAAATAATAGTTTTTGTTTTATAAATCCTCTAATACATTGATTACACAATTCCAATATATTTGGAAAATGTAACGATAGATCCATGTGTGTAGCTACACCGTGGGATTTTACTGGATGATTATTAGTACATAGGCTATGCGACCACATATGTGGGAAATCAATATTTTAATGAATATATTAATCTGGATAATTAAATACATAGTTTATTAAGTTAACATTTGTATTAAAATACATTGACCTCTACGGTGTAAGTGTCCAAACAAGGATGATAAATCTGGTAGGATTTTTAAATATCATCTTTATACTTACCAACTCTATGGCAATAGGTGACTAAAACAGGAAAGTTTATTGCCACACTTACAAAAGTACGCTACCTATCCCTTTCTTGAGCTAGTTCTATCCAGTCAACCTTATTACAACCAATCTCTATCGTGAGCTAGTTATATACAGTTTACCTCATTACACCCTAGCTCTTTCAGATCTATTCCAATGTTATCCTCCCATCTGCGTCTAAGTCTTCCAAATGGCCTCCTCTCTTTGGGTTTGCCAGTCAGTACCCTGAACAAGGTTCTAGATTCTTCCATTTGCGCTGCATGTCCTACACACCGTAAATTACGAGACTTGATTATCTTAACAATGTCTTGTGATCAGTAGAGGGTATGTAGCTCATCACCATATAACCTTCCCTTATCCCCAGTTTCTTCATCTTAATAAACCATCACATATCATTCTAATGTTCCACCGTGCGTATAACCTGAACAGATAGTAAGCCGTGATGCTTAATTTAAAAAAAAATTACCTTAGAATATACAATGATATCAGGGGGATCTTCAAAAGTTGGATGAGGCTTAGTTTCCATTAAAATTTTAAGAAAGGAAGTGTTTGGGTTGATTTACGAATGTATTGACTTATTACCTCTTACCTAGGTTTCCAAGCTAATAACAAGGCTATGGAAAGATAGATTGATGTATTACTTCATTTATCTTTCATCAAAACAAGATTAGTTCATGAATAAAAGCAAGGCTCGTTGATAGCCATGCTATAGTAGGTACCTAAACTTTTGCCAGAAAAAAACAGACAGGTAAACAAATTCACTCCCCAAAATTTTATTTGAAAATATTAGGCTAGCCTTTGACTTTACATTATTTTTTATTTTTTTACACGAAATTATTCTCTATTGAGATTAATCCTATTTATTTCTCGTGTACTTTTCCAGAGCCTCCTCTTCCGGTATTGGTAGCAGGCCAATTGAACAACATCTCTAACGTGCTGCCATCATCCCCCATCCTTAGTCAACTAGAAGACATCCATCCGGAGACGTTCTGCTCAGTAAATGATAGCACGTGGAAGGAATGCTTCCACGTCATTAAGATACCACTAGGGGCGGTCGTCGAGTTCCTGTTGGTCGATCATAGTGAGTTGAAATATTATTTGACGTGTTTAAATGTTATCCGACTATTCTCTTTTCCAGTTAATCCTTTGTAAAGACTGATGGAAACTTTCCATTTCAGATGTTTGTATGTCTATAATAAAATATTTTAACATTTTCAGGAATATATATTATTAAGAATCAAATATCGGAAGCTATTATGTATGCATTTAATGAGGGATCACTCCACAAAGATATCATAATATGTTACAATACTATTAAATACTTCATTAAAAAATATGCATAAAGCCATAGCAACTAGAAAAACTAAGGGAATTTAAATATTTAGGAAGTCGAGTGACTTGGAATGGAAACTTTACGAACAAAGAAGTTAAACTAGGATAATTATGGGAAAGGGATCATGTGGTAAGGTGGGGGGATTGCTGACATCTGGAAGAATCTTGACTGAGACAAGAATGAGGTTTACAAAATGTTCCATGTGGTGTGTAGTGATGTATGGATCTGAGAAGTGGTCATTAAGAAAGAGGGAATAAAGGTTGTTTTTGGGGAGGTTGGGGGGGGGGGGGGAAATTTTGTTTTAGGNAATTTAGTTTTAGAGAATGGCGGAGGAGATGAATTGGATAGACAGGATGAGAAATGATTAGGTAGGAGAAGAGAGGAGCCTGATGGGGATAATAAGGAAGAGAAAAACGTCTGGTTTGGGCCACACAATACGTAGGGATTGTTTAATAAAGAGGATCATTAAGGGGAAGATAGTGGAAAAAATAAGAAGAAAGTTTGGAATTCTAACAAATATCGAGGAAGTAAGAATAAAAAGTGTATTAAAGAGGTCACCTAGTACCTAGGAAAATGTAAGACGTACAGGATATATCAGGACAAATACACAGAAGAAGAATAGGAACTGAACTAGCATAGAAAAATAGTAAATAACAATGCAGTTGGTTAGATGAACACCCGAGTAGTGTCCGGAACTACCTGGTACATTATTTTTAGCTCTCTAGCCCCGCTCTCTCCCCCCTCCCTTTCACAGGGCACGCCACGGGGTGTTTTTAATTAAATTAATTAATTCGTATTTTTTAACCAATTAACTATTTTGAAAAATCCGACTAATTAATTAATTTAATCAACCTTTGCTCTAATTTAAGACATATTTAAGTTCCTTAAAAGTCCCCCATGGCACGTCACAAAGTGTTTTTAATTACATTAAATAATTCGTAATTTTTTAATCAATTTACTATTTTTATGAAAAATCTTCTGACTAATTCACTAATTTAATTAACTTTTTCATATATTTAAGACATATTTAAGATTTCTAAAGACACTCTCGGTACCCCCCTCCCCCCAAGGGCACGACGTGATATATTTTTAATCATATTGATTAATTCGTAATTTTTTAATTAACTTTCTATTTTTTTTAAATTCCGATGAATTCACTAATTTAATCATATTTTTCTCTAATTTCAGACATATTTACCCCCACCCCCCTCAATAAATGTTTTAAATTATTATTACATTAATTTATTCGTAATTTTATAATAATTTTCCCAACTAATTCACAAATTTAATCAACATTTTTCTTTCATTTAAGACATAAAGACTCCTAGGTTGGGTGATCAGGAAGGACTAGGTTTAAACCTCACCGAGAACATAAATGTGCAAAGATCACTCCGTTCAAAATTAAAACCTCTTAAAGAATGTAAAATGATATGTTTACTTACCACTTCCCGATGCAAAGGAAGTTCCGCTAGAATTTCACTCTCACACACCAGTGTTATTTCTAAATCAGTCAACCTGAAATATACATTCCGTCTACGTCACCGGTAAACAAATAATAAATACTTCAAAATAAAGAAACAAGTTAATTCCCCCTTCAGCATAGTGACGTGAGTTAGAATCCCAAAAAGTACGGTATTTTATGAGACCGACAGTAATTAAGTTGTACCAGCGTTTGCAGGGTGGTAAAACTATTATAAGGCATTATGTAACCCTGACAACTGAGACCAGCTTTTGCATGGAGGGAGAGTGTAAAACCATCTCCAACCAAAAGCATGTTTGGTCAATTTTGTTGAGGAAAGTAAGGAAAAAATTATTAATTATTCGACCATTTCAATAAAATAAGATACATTTTGATTAATTATTATTACGTGGAATGGTTTATCTTTAGCTTAATTATTCTGTTTCTAAGGAACCTAATAAAATTAATCAAAGGAAGATATACAAATTAAAGAGGTATTAGAATTCTGATCACTGGACTTGTGGGGATAAGGAGGAACAGCGGGATTTAAACAGATTGTAAGGTACCCGCATTTGAATGGAGAGAGCTAAGAATAATTGGTCCTCAAACTTTTGCGTACATACGAAACCCACAGCTAGAGTCAGTGAACTTACTGTGTTCACAATACGGAAATAAAAACCACCCTACAGATGTCGTTCTAATACTTTCACTAGGTATTTCACAAAGGAGTTTGGAGCATGGAGCTATTATATAATACTATAATACTCTTATAGCTCTATGGTTTGGAATTCCCACGCATCACCATCTTCGAAGCCTTTGTACATAGTTCGATAATGAAGCATTTCGAGAAATTCGGTAAGTACTCGTCATGATCTGTTGGAGGTCCAAATAAACTATCACTGCTAGAGTTGCCCCTGTTCTCGTACAAATCATCCCCTTTAGTATAGTCCATATTGAAGAATGAATACCCTCTTCACACAATCATGATATATCTTAAATGACATGGTGTAAATATACAATGGTACGATATAAAACACAATAATAATTAATTTAATTTACGGCAGCACTGGTAAGACGTTTGGACGTATACCGATCTTTACATCATCAGTGTCTGCGTCACTCCGATACCATGTCTATTTCCACGTTGATTTAACTATTACAAGATGTAGCTGATGTCAATACATGGGTGTTCCAACTGGGTTGTTGATCCAACAGAGGTAATGCTGATTCATGTGTGTCTTTGTGTGGGTGGGTGGGTGGGTGTCTGTGTGCATATCTTGCAGGGGTTGAACCCAGAAGTCACCACCTAGGTGGAGGATAATGACTCTTCTCACAAATCTCGTCCACACCGTCGGTCCACTGTATATTTATTATCCACGGCAATCTCGTTAAGCTTGAACATTGGTATGAAGTCGAACGTGTTGACTAATTGATTTAATTTCTCCATTTCTACTGTAAGAGTAAATGTCTTGAGTGGTCGTTGGTTTTGAAGAGGACAATGCACGTGTGTTGGCCTATTGTTTAGCTGATCCTTTGGTGGTGTTGCTAATCTTGTTTGGGCACACCACCTGTCGTTTGCGTTACTTAAAAACTACAAACCAACATTGGCACGTCTGCATCACCTTGTCCACGCTCGAGCGTCGTAAGTTTATTTAATTGATTGTGTTAATTTTTCAGTGGTGATGCTGCTGATCTTGTCTGTGTTGTTGTTTAGCTGATATATTCTTCAAAATTTACATGTGTGGGACCACCAAGCTTGACGTCCCCACAAGTAAACAGAAATGTCTTCGTATGTAGTTCTTCAATGCCTGCATCACTTAACGCTCCAAACCGAAAATGGAGAAAAACACAGTAGTCTCCATTTATGTAGGTGATAACTCTTCTCCCAAATCTCATCTGCACCGCCTTTAATCGATACACTGTATATTTTTATCCACAGCAAGCTAATTAAGCTTGATAGTTGGTACAAAGTCGATCGTGTTGAATATTTTCTTAATGTCTACTGCAAGCATAGGTGCCAGATTCTGAATAAAATACTCCATATCGCCAGCTCCTATTCGGGTAAAGTTGCGGAACTGTCCCACATCTTCCGTAATGAGTTCTTGGGCTAGAGTGTTACAAGCCCCTAACGCATCTCGTCTTTTTTTTATCCATTCCCTTACCCAACACTTTCTTGTTACCTTCCTCCCTTTTTTTTATTTTCTCCACAAGTAGCACCAACAATTCTGCAGCGGCTGTCCGCCAGTTTGTGTCCCTAAGCTAACGCAACGTGGACACGATCCTGAAAGTTACTCGCGCGAGTTTCGCAGACAGGACTCGCAGTATTGTCTGAGAGTGAACTGGCGATATTTAATTATCACCATGTGGACACGACACTGCAAGTCACTCGCGATAGTTGTATCAACTTTTGAGAGTCATTACTCTCACCATGGACACTAATATTTAGAAAACCGAAGCCATCTTAATAACATCGTTTAAGTTCACCCAGACCAATGATATTCAATGCATCGGAAACAATCATGATAAAAATATAATTATCGTAGCTTTCAATACATACCTTGTAATGTATTAAATTATACATACTTTTTTTCCAAGCACCCCGTCCTACCAGCCGTTTGGGTTATGTCCACATGTTCTAATTAATTACTTGAATGTGCTAGTCATGAGGAATATTGAATTTAGAGGAAGTGTACCCGCGTTTTCATGGAGGTATAGTGGAAAACTATATATGAAAAAAACCTTTGGTACACCCGACTTAGATCAAACCACGATCTCCCTGTAATCGGCAGTCTACTTTATTGCGTCGGTGACCTGACGGTCTAGGGGGTAAGGTGTCAGGCTTCAATGCTGGCGGCCGGGGTTCAATCCTCGGTCCCGGCACAGATTTATCTGATTACCAAACCCTCCCTTCACCTCTGACAAGACATCTTGTGAATGTGAGGAATGCCAGGCCTCCACCGTGGTTCGGATTCCACGTTAAACTTTAGGTCCTTCATTTCATCTCACAATCACCCTACCATTACACATTAGCGTACGTGCGTATAACCCGAACGGGTAGTAAGACGCGGTGCTAATAATAATAATAATAATACTTTATTGCGAGGGTGATGACTTAGACCATGCGGCTACCAAAGTGAGCTACAAACATTTATTAAGGAAAATCGCCAATTATCGTTTAATAAACAGCTGCAGATCACATTATTGTACATGAAGACCTTTTTTAGTAGCCGTAGCTACTATCAAATAAGTTTTTAATCATCAAAATTAGACGAGTTTAACTGCGTACCTGTCGGTGAGTGTGTGTACTCTATTATCTATAACGTGCTTTGTCAGCTTTAGGTGAGAATCTTCAGAGATAGAAGTCAATGTAGAACCGTTTTATCTTCACTTGTCAACTTATCTGCACTCCCGCATGCTTACAGCCGAGATACCCAACGGCTTGACTCACCCGTTCCACCTTCACGGCTACGAGTTCGCCGTACTGGCAGTGGGGTTGTTCAAGAGAGGTCAGACTCCGGAAGACGTGCAGAGAGAGCTGCACTCTGGTGAGCTCAAGAGAGAAAAGGACGGACCTCCTACCTTTAAGGACACTATAGCCATACCTTCCACGGGGTTCGCTGTAGTCAGAATCAAGGCAGATAACCCTGGTGAGGCTCACCACTAAGGATGTGGCATTGAATACAAATTATCGATACTTTACCCAATTTCTAGTATCGAAAGAACTGTATTTATAAAAGTAGGCACCAGTATCTTTTTTTTTAGCACCATGTCATATTACCCATTTGGATTATATGCGTATGTACAACTTACACTCTTGTGTTAAGAATGAGGTAGGTTAAATTTAGAGAAAGTGTACCCATATTCACATGTAGGGAGAGTGAAAAACTATTTTGGAAAAATCCCCTTCAGTACACCCGACCGGGATTCGAAACCCAATCTTCCTGCCCCTGGCATTCTTGTTTATTACGAGAGTAACGCCTTAGAAGAGGCAAAATATGGTACAAAAAATTAGATTTTTTTTTACATTTTTAAGAAAAATTATCAAAATGTTAAAAATTATTATTGTTATTATTATTTAATACATATGAAAAAATGTGTTTCAATGTAAAATGTTTTTTAGCAAACACTGTTATTTAAATTGGCATAAACAACCAAATATTCTACTCTTTAATGTAAAGCCCTTTCTATCAAGTACAAATTTTAATTTATTGAAGCATTATTTCTGACCACACCATGACAATGTTTTTTTAAACAAATATTGGCAGTATTACCTGCATGGTGAAACTTCGTATATATATTTGCACATTTCAGACATCACATATATTTATAGTGGGACTTTAATCTGTATTTAAATTCTGACTCTGCGGATAAAGCTAAGTTTTTATTAAATACGCTTAGCATTTCTAAAGATTTAGCCACAGACAAGCGGATACCATTTAAAATTTTTCATTTTACTCAATGCAATAAATACTTTGAAGAAACAAGAAATATTATAGCTAATTTGAGTATATAAATAAAATTTTACACGCAAAATAATTTAAAAATAAAAGTTTACAGTAGCTATATTACTAAGTTTAGTATGATAGCCAAGTATTTGTATTACATACATATTTTTTCTCTTAAAAGAAATACGTTATTACAAAAGGTGTGTGTTTTATTTTTTTTGCTGGTTCTTCAAAACTTAAAATAGGTACAGTACGTACGATATTTACACTCTGAAAGACAATGTGAAGCTGAAGGTAGAAATCCTTTACCTACGAACAGAAACAGCAAAATGCCCTTTCCAAAAATAATCCCCACAATAGAGGCTACAAAGGGGGAAGGGAAAGATTAACACATGTAAAATATTTGTGCTGAAGTCATTGTCTTGTTATAGGAATCATCATCTCTGTTGTGAAGCAAATTCTTGGAAAACTCAGTGTAATACAAAATACAATACACTACACAGATACGTAGTATGATCTGGGTTCGTTCAGACTAGAATAGAGACATTTTTGGAAAACGATGGAAAGAACGAAGAAGTAGCGTTCTAGTGTGCAGGCGTAACGCTTTAAACTTGTGTGTTATCAACCGGAACACTTGCAATACTGGTTCGTATCAATCGTAATCGCGTTTCGGCCCGTTTCAGCCCAATTTTAGCACTGGTTATTAGTGTGTAAAGTTTAAGAGTTCTAGATAATCTAAGGTATTCTGGAGGGTGTGGAAAGAAACATACACGTTAGTATATAATACCATGTAGATGTGTTTGTAGGTTCTAGAAGAGCTAACGTATATTTCATATTAATTTTGAAAAATTAAATAGATATTTAAATTTGCACTCATTTTGGCATCGATGTGGTCATGCTATTACTTAAAAACTTGACGTCAAAATTATTAATACTTACTCCTATTCAATTAAAAGTAATTTGAAAACTCCCTAACAATATTTGCCTCAGAACTATATAAATATATAATTCATATGTAAAGTAAGTTTTCAATAAAAAATATATAAATAATTTGAAAACTCTCCACAGTATTTGTCTCAGAACTATAAATAGATAATCTGTACAGAAGAGTAAGTTTTCAATAAAGAAATCCAAACTGTTCAAAATAATTCAAAAGTTGTAAGCACAGTAATATACCAAGTCCATCCCTAGTCACATTTACGGATTAAGTAGTTTATTGTAAATAAGGAATATTGAATTTTTTTAGGATTTTATAAGTTCTCTGAACTTGATGCTTTATATAAGAGAAATGTTTTGATTTTCTTCTGAAATTAATTATTCTACCATATAATCACAACCTTCTGTCTATTTACCAGAAAATGAATAACTTACGCTTTTCTCTAATTCTTATTTGTGTGTTGATAGGCTACTGGTATTTCCACTGCCATTTCTTGTACCATCTGGTGTCTGGTATGAGCGTGGTACTACAGGTCGGAGAACGCCACGACATTCCACCTGTGCCACGGGGATTCCCTAAATGCGGGGACTACGTCCCGTCTGATTGAAGACGGTCAGGACTTCGTGTCTTGAGAGCGCGAGGACTTCAGAAAAACCATTTTCAGACATACAGACTGGACCACGTTACACAAACAAAATTGTTCAAACCCTACCCCCCTATTGACTTCAAGTTTCCAACTGTTCAGTGAGATTATTGTGTAATATGTAGTGGTCATTCGTCGAATGATTTTTAAATAGCAAAATTTGTGATTGATCTGTAAATTTGAGGTGTATAATTGTTCATAAGATAGTTGTGGCTTAATTTATTTTAGGCCATATAAACCCGTTTCTTTTAAAATATGCTATTTAATAATGTCAAACGATTAAGATTTGTATACGAATATATACATATTATTATTAGGTATTCTGTCTTACTACAGGTACATTCCTTTTGTCAGGGAACTTGACCGCCGATGCACCCCGTCCTCCGCCTTCTTCTTCAGCTTCCAAAATATACTATTCATAGATATATTTGAATACAACGCTTAATGATTTGAAATAAATGTAAATATAAATATAGGGGTCTATAGTATAAGCAAATATATATATTTAAAATGATTAAGCTTTATAAACGAATGTATGTACCGTATATAAAACTTAATAATTTGAAACAGGTATATATTTGTTTATAAAGCTTAATAATTAGAAAAAGCTTTAGACACTATGTATAATATATAGTCTATTTATATATACATTTTATAATATGTACTATAAAATAGATATACTAAATATATATAAGATATAAATAAATGTAAAATCTTAGTTGAGCTACTGTATTATATTAATTTTTTTATAGTTGTTTCTATTTATGTATACACCCTCTTGGTCACTATTTAAATTAGTTTATGATAGTTAAAAAGTAATTTTATCACTATGCAAACATTTCATATTCATTAAATGAATAATAGCCATAGTTTAACTATGGATTAATTATTTTCTTTTTAATATTAGGTCCCGGTAAAGATTTATTTGAATGCCAAATCATTCCTTCACCTCTGACAAGACGTGTATTAATCACAACTTGTGATTGTGGGGAATGCCAAGCCTCCACCGTGGTTCGGATCTCACGTTAAACTGTAGGTCCTCCATTTCATCTCACAATCATCTTACCTTCACACATTAGCGTAAGTGCATATAAACCGAACGGGTAGTAAGACGCGGTGCTAATAATAATAATAATTATTTTCTTTGGTTTTTCCTTTTTTCTCCCCTTTATTTCTACTTTACATTTTAGAGTTACTAAAAAAATATTATGAAATTATTTTCCAAAAAAACCTTATGCGCTTAAGGTAGTTTTAACTTGAAATCTCTTAGTTTTACTGTGTTTATGACGATCAAACGTGTTTTACTTTTTGTTTCTTAACTTCAGAATGATTATTTAAATCTCGGGTTTTAGCTAAGTTGTTTTTCAAAAGCTAAAATACTTATTAACTAAGGTGTATTCTAGAATGAACTGTAACAATCTCGTACATTATTTCCCCCTTTGCCTCCTCTTACTCCTATAAGTATTTGGCCTTATTTAGTGCTTTATTTCCCCTATAACCTCCTTCGTCACCTAGAAGGAATTGACATATTAATTTAGCGCTTTTCATCCCTTTTCCCCTCGTAGGTCTTTTAGGAGGAATTAACATAATTTAGGGCCTTATTTCTCCTGTCACCTCCTTTATCTTCTAAAAGAATTTGACATGATTTAGGGATTTATTTCTCCTTTCACCTACTCTATCTTCTAAAAGGAATTTACATAGTTTTAGGGTTTTATCTCTTCTGTCACCTCCTTTCTCTTCTAAAAGGAGTTTACATAGTTTAGGGCTTTATTTCTACTTTCCCCTCAAAGATATTTTTAAAGGAATTGACATAATTTAGGGCTTTATTTTCTCATGAGCACTGCACCTCAAGACCCAGTTGTTCAAACCAAAACCTCGTGGAGGGAGTCCCAGTAATCGCGGCTATCTAACAAGACCTTGCTGATATAATTAATAAGAAATTACATAGTAGTTATGAGAGGTGACATCATCAATACAAGTACAGTAATTCCTAAATCTCAACCAGCAATAATTTTATTCAGAATAAACGCAATCCTTTATGACATTAAACTGCCAAGACCAGTAATTCAAAACCTTTTCTATATCGTGGACCCTCTGGAGAAAATAATAATTCGCCACGACACCCTAGTCTTACCCACCATACGATGTGAAATTAAAAACCCACGAAAACATTTCTAGTAATCTACGTAGACCATTTCATATTAATAGAAGAAATAAGATGCTTAGTAGGACAGTAATGGTTAAAAACATATGTCGAATCAAATTGTGAATAGAAAATTTGGTTTATATGATGTGAAAATATAATTAAAGTAATTTAAAAAATTTAATTTGTTTTTGGACCCCTATACTACTCTTTGTGGACCCCCGGGGGTTGTGAGTTTTTGGTTTGGAACCATTTTTCTCAACCTTTTCACCTAGTTGTCATCCATTGGTATATTCTCTAAATCTCACGGCACTCATGTCATGAATAGTCCTATTGCCTATGAGTTAAGCAAGATCTTAGTCGATAACACACTTAAAATGAAAATAATCGTTTGTGTGTGAATAATTATTTCATAGTATATTGCTCGATTTAGGTGTAGTTGCAACTGGAATTGCTTACTTACTCCAAGAAATTAGTAACGCAAAGGTTCATCGCCACACCTACAAAAGTACGCCACCTGTCCCTATCGTGAACTAGTTCTATCCAGTCCCCCTAATTACTGCCTATCCCTATCTCGAGCTAGTTCCATCCACTCCATCTCATTACACCCTATCTCTTTCAAGTTCATTCTAATGTTATCATCCCGTCTAGGTCTTCCCAATGGGTCTCTTCCCATTGGGTTTGCCAGTCAATACCATGAACACGGTTCTAGAATATTACATTCACTCTGCATGTCCTGCCCATTGTAATCTACAAGACTTGATTATCCTAACAATGCATTGTGATGATTACAGGTTTTGTAACTCATCATTATGTAACCCCTTCCACTCCTTATTTGTTAGGAAGATTAATTTGTATCCTACCGGTACAAATGTTAGTAACATATTTATATACAACCCACTTTGTTGGATGCATGGTCTAAGACGTCATTATCACAATAGACTATACTGCCGATGATGGAGAGATCGTAGTTTAATCCCGGTTGGATGTACTGAGAGAGTTTTTTCCTAACTAGTTTTCCACTCTCTTTCCACGCAAATGTAGGTACACTTACTTTAAATTCCACCTTACTAATCCCTAACACATGAGCATAATTAGTACATAAACGTATAACCCGAATGGACGTGGTATTAAATTAAAAATATTAGCTATATTATTGTCGCTACTCCACAACTCATGGGTTGATTTGTCAGGATAGCTTAGTGGGATGGGTAGGTAATGGCAATAAATTGTGGGGTTTGTTTTGATATTTGTATAATTACTCTAATAATGTATAATGGAATGTAGGAATTAGAACTAACTGAAAGAGTTTAGAAAAAGATCCTCGTTCTCTCATTGTCCCTGCTCAGCAGCCCGTGCCCTGACATATCTTCTACGTTTTAACTTTAGCTGGTGTCGAACACCCGACCACCAGGCGTTGCGCGGCTCTGGTCTATCTCAGACCTCGAAGACGGAGAGGGTGTCCTTCTCCGTACTTTTTCAAAGCTATCCCCACGTCTTAATACCCGTTCGGTCTCTACGCTTAAGTGCTAATTACGCTAATGGGCTAGAAATTTGGAAGCTTGAATTTAGAGGAAGTGAACCCACATTTGTGTGGAGGGAAAGTAGAAAAAATTGAGGAAAGACCACCCAAAGTTCACCCGACTGAGATTTGAACCTCAATCTCCCCGTCTTCGACAGACTAGCTAAACACTTCTCCGTACTAAACTAGACTCAAGATGTAGGATATTCTCAACACAAGGTACGATAACTTGTTAGCTGAATTTGAGAACACATCGAGTTAGCCCCCCTAAAATCTGCCGTTCTTCTGCGCTCCCCCCCCCCCCCCCCCCATATTGGCCCAATCCCTCCGCCTCATNTAAAAACTCACTGTTATATACCAAAAAAGGAGGGGTGTCTCCTCTATGTTATTATTATTATTATTATTAGCACCGCGTCTTACTACCCTTTCGGGTTGTATGCAGTTACGCTTATGTGTAATGGTAGGGTGAGTGTGAGATGAAATTGAGGACCTACAGTTTAACGTGGAATCCAAATCACGGTGGAGCCCTGGCATTCTCCACATTCACAAGATGTGATTAATACACGTCTTGTCAGAGGTGAAGGAAGGGTTTGGCAATCAGATAAATATATGCTGGGACCGAGGATTGAACCCCGGGCCCCAGCACAGAAGTCCAACATCTTACCCCTAGACCCCCAGGTCATTTCCTATGTCACTAGTTTTGCCAATACGCTGTGTTATGTTACTTGGCAAAATAAACTATATTTTTAAATGAATCAGCTGGTACGAATGAATACACGACTGCTGATTAGGGACAGTCGATAGTGTGCGTTCTTAGGCTTACGTCATTTTTGCATGATATAGTTAGAATTAGGCTGAAAGCTATGACATTATATATATATATATATATGCAGAATAATATGTAATAATAATAACAACTTAATAACAGATTTTACTCACTTAGGCTTTACAAAAACGTTTACCAGGAGGTAATGCAAGAAAGGGAGTAACGTCACGAACCACAATAATTTTTTTTTTACCACCGCGTCTTACGCATGTTTATTAATCACCCTAGTGTAGTTTGTTAGGGATTAGCCATGGTTACAGACAAGTAAAAAACAGACTCTCAACCTTAAGGGGGTTCCTCTGCGTTCCTTTTGGCAGCTTGATTCCTTTAACACTAGGCTTCACTAGTGTCACTTCTGGGTTATGATAAGACTAACCGCAGCGATCCTAGTGCTGAAAGACTTAAACTGCCAAAAGAAGCGCAACCATTTTAACCTGGAGGTTGAGTGTCTGGGTATATTATTTGTTTGTGGCCATGGTGAGTTTAAAGGAAGTGTGTGTCTGGAGGGAGAGTGGAAAACCATTTAAGGAAAACACACTTTCGGTATACCTGACCTGAAGTTGAGCACTGATATATATTTAATTGGTAACGTAGTCTAACGTGAGAATGATGCGTTACACCATGAGGCCAGCGAAGCAGGGCACATAAAATTAATAAATAATATTAACTTAATTTTGATAAAGACGTACTGTTAGACCTGATAAAATCAGGATATATTTCCAAACGCTCGAGCTTTGTACACATTTCAGTCGAGTCTGGATTATCTGACTTAAAGGGACCAACAGGTAGTTAGATAACCGAAATATCGGATAGTGCGGAAACTGGCGGATGGAGGGGACGAGATCCTAACAAACCCAAATAAAATCCAAAGAAATAGAAGTTCCGACAAGGTATGATATAAGGTTTATTAGTAATTATTCCACAGTATGGTATAAATAATACAATCAATTATAGAACTATTATTTTATTCATGTAAAACTAACAATAGATCTTAAATTAACTAAATAAAACTTGTATTATATATAGTAGGCAATGTTGGATAAAACTGAATGTCGGATAATCGAGCCTCCGCTGAACAGTGTTTATTACAAAATTGGTAATGCGTAATCTTTAATTTCACGTACACAATTTTACAGTATATTAATAAAGCTAAGGATGAAAACACTATAATAATGGTATCTCCATTTTAGAATGCCTTTATTTTATTTTGTAGTGGCCCTATGCAAGCGTATCACACCAATTATATGGGATATAACTTCTATCATCTCTTCAAAGAAGTACAATATTACTCAAAAAGATACTGTGCAAATGACATTTATCACTTCTTACCATATACATATCTATATAGTGTAATATACGCTTGCGTGAACATTATTTGTAATGCAAATGCTCGATTTTCTTTTTAATAACTATTTTCAACACACCTTCAACTGCTTTCACCCCCTCGAAATCGTCAATTTGAATTTACCGACTATAAAAACACTAGATTTATTATTAATTGACACTTGTTCATTTTGTGCGATACTAGTGAGCTTAGTTGTGAGCTTCCCTATATTTTAGTAGCCCCACTAGGGAACCATCAAGACACAGCAGGGCATTGTGACACCCCCTGGCCGAGGTACTTCCTGGACCTGTGGTGATTGCCCCCCTATCTTTAGTGCTGGCACTCATGGCTAACACATCCGGTTACAGCTGTCAAAATTGGCACGTCTTGTCTAGAAACCACATGCACCTACTTTTAAAAATAGATCCGGTACTAAAGTGGTTTCCGTGCTACACCGGTTACTACCCGTCCGGGCTATCCGTTTACTTACATAAATGTGTTTAAAGGGTGAGCAAGATATAATTTAGACAAAAAATTACTCGAATTTGTGTGGAATGAGGTTGGGAAACCATTTGGAAAGGCCTCGGGAGGGATTTAAAGCTAAAGCCTTTCCATCACCGGTAGACAAAACAAGATGAGACTGACGCCTTTGTCCCCGTGACTACTAGTGCGTTTTTTTTAGTATCAAGTTTAAAACCAAGGCCATTAACGGCTAACGCTAAGGAGCCGAGGGATTATGGAATTAACTTTGAGGAAGTGCACCCGCATTGCACGGATATATGATGCGAAAACCACAATGTTAAATCACACCTGGAAAAATACCTTAAGTGAGCATGGCTGAGACTCAAATTAGACCACCTTGAAGAAACAAGTAGTCTAGTATATTGACAGCCTGACACCTTTTACGGCGTGATCACCGATGAAGGTACTGGAATGGTCTAGTCTTTGTTAAAATACTAGAAAAAGGTACAACAAGTCACGGATGGACTATACACATCAAATCCCTTGAAGTCTGCCAGTAAGACTGTGTGACCACTAGTGTAGGCTAGTAGTTGTTACAATACACAATAAAAGGTCCAAAGAATCACGGATGGACTATACACATCAAATCCCTTGAGGTCTACCAGTAAGACTGTGTGACCACTAGTGTAGGCTAGTAGTTGTTACACTACACAATAAAAGGTCCCAAGAATCACGGACGGACTATACACATCAGATATCTTGAGGTCTGCCAGTAAGACTGTGTGACCACTAATGTAGGCTAGTAGTTGTTACAATACACAATAAAAGGTCCCAAGAATCACGGATGGACTATACACATCATATATCTTGAGGTCTGCCAGTAAGACTGTGTGACCACTAATGTAGGCTAGTAGTTGTTACAATACACAATAAAAGGTCCCAAGAATCACGGACGGACTATACACATCAAATCTCTTGAGGTCTACCAGTAAGACTGTGTGACCACTAGTGTAGGCTAGTAGTTGTTACACTACTCAATAAAAGGTCCAAAGAATCACGGATAGACTATACACATCAAATCTCTTGAGGTCTACCAGTAAGACTGTGTGACCACTAGTGTAGGCTAGTAGTTGTTACAATACACAATAAAAGGTCCCAAGAATCACGGATGGACTATACACATCATATATCTTGAGGTCTACCAGTAAGACTGTGTGACCACTAATGTAGGCTAGTATATGTTACAATACACAATAAAAGGTCCCAAGAATCACGGATGGACTATACACATCAAATCCCTTGAGGTCTGCCAGTAAGACTGTGTGACCACTAGTGTAGGCTAGTAGTTGTTACAATACACAATAAAAGGTCCAAAGAATCACGGACGGACTATACACATCAAATCCCTTGAAGTCTGCCAGTAAGACTGTGTGACCACTAGTGTAGGCTAGTAGTTGTTACACTACTCAATAAAAGGTCCAAAGAATCACGGACGGACTATACACATCAAATCCCTTGAAGTCTGCCAGTAGGGCTGCGTGATATATTTAGCATCTCTCGGGTTGTCTTACTTCTGTCTACACATGTGCGGATTTTACGATGAGAGGAGGGATGTGGGGAGGGGTTAGGGACAAACAGATCTATCCTAGACCAGGTCTAAGTGCGATTCACGTGCTCATAGCGTGAGTGGCTCACGGTCATTAGAGAAGCTTTGTGTCGACCTAAGACTAGAAGTGTGTCGTTGCCTGGGATGTCACACACACACACACTCACACACACACACACACACACAAAAAAACCTTTGCCAAAAAATAAAGCTTTATTACTGTGATCGTATCGAATGATTTTCTTCCTAAAATATATTCTATAAGCGTCAAAGGTTTTGGTGTCATTTATAATCATTCACTACTATGAGTAAGTGGTTAGGGTGGTTGACTTAATGCCTTAACGACACTGGTTCTATCAGCGACTGGGACGAAATATATAATCTCTTAATGTGTGTGGATTCATTTTTTACTTAGATACTACAGTTTATTAAATTTGTGGTGGGTGTACATTGATGCCGTCCAATTTTCATAGTAAGAACCTTATCTGATGGCTATAAAAGTAACTACGTCTTATTTCACGTATTCATACGTCAAGTCATGTGATCTGTAGTTGTAATTTTTATAGATATTATCAGTAACCATAAAATTACACTAATAATATTGTGAACTGTAATCAATATTGACCGCAAAATGTATGTTTGTACTTACTCAAAGCTTCTTCCAACCAAAACCATACCATAAGTATGCTGTATACCTAGGTAGTTTGTAAGTCGTGATATATATATATATATATATGAAGTGTATTTTCTAATATATATATATATATATATTATATATATTAGAAAATACACTTCAAACTGCCAAGCAGTAATACTTTTAGTTATTTCGCATCTTTCTACTTTTTCCGATTATTGCAATTTTAATTACATTAATAGAGTAACACACTCGCCTTGGTGCCCACATGGTCTAGTGTGCTGATCTCGCAGTAAGCTAGAATACAGATTATGGGAAGATAGAGGTTCAAATCTCGGTCAGGTGTATTGAGTTTTTTTTCATTCAAATTTGATATTTTTCTTTCCTTTACATATGCGGGTACACTTTCTCTAAATATAGCTTTCCTAATCCCTATATATAGCCCAAACGGGTAGTAAGATGTGGTGCTAAAAAATAGAGTAGCAACAAGGAAGATCTAAAGGAAGAGACCAAGAATTTGTGTGAAGGGAGAGTTGGAAATCAATAAAGGAAAGAAAAACTTTCAGTTCACTCAATCGGGATCCTAGCCCAAATTTTTGTGGAGAGAGTGGAAAATCGTATTGGAAAAAAAAACCTCAATACACCTGGCAAGGATTTGACATCCCATCTCCCAGTCATCTGTAGTTTAGTCTAACACGATGGTGACGCCTTAGACCATTCGGCCACGTAAGCATATAAAATAGCCTATTAAATATGACAGGTATTCAAAACCAATCACCTGTTACTTAACGCGTGGTTGCCAATCCAAAGAGCCTGGTCTCCCCTCCTAGCTCAAATATATAATTTAAGTCTATTAGAAAGTTTCTTAATACACATAAATATATAGCTACAAACATGTCCAATGAAAATTGCATGCCAATAATTAGGTAGTAATTTAAGTGGTTTACAGTCTATTCAAATATATATATATATATATATATATGCCTTTCTATGATAGTATGCGCGTTTGTCAGAAACAATAGATAATCAACTTGGTCATAAAATTTGTAATAAATAGGCTATCCTGCAGAATATTTACATAACCTCTCATAGTTAAGAATTAAGGCATATCGGGAAAATATGAAAGGAACTATATTTTTTACGAACAGAGGATACATATAAACAAATGAAAGTGAAAAAAAAATTGTACGAGATAAAATATATTGGTTCATGTTTTCAATTGATTTTAATAAGTTTAGTTAGAAAAAATACACATTTCACAAATAATCAATTTAGTCTGTAATGTTGCTGTGATTGTGTAGATAGGGTGTAGTTAAACTTCACAAGTATATTCCAATCATTGCTCGATCCTAAAACAAAATATCAATATTATTTGATTCAATACACTCATATAGTTATTTAGAAAAGAAAAAAAAAGTCACTTTAAATCACTGGATACAAATGAGTCGCTACCTTCAAATTAAACTGTGTTCTTCTCTTCTTATTTCGATTGTCCAACCCAACACTAAAGCCATAATAGCATCCAAAACACTTGTATCAATAGAAAGACAAGGAAGAAAATAATCAAAGCAATATGATGTCGAATTTGGACCGAGTTAATATAGCACATTTTCTGTGTGTCGTGATGTACCTCAAGTTTTCATTTGAGGGTGAACTGGCAACCTCGCAATCGCTGAACTGTTGCCAACCTACCGTCAGCTGATTTCTTTGCTCTGAAACATGTTTTATAGCGGTGGCCAACTAAAAACCATATATGTTTTTTTGTTTTACTTTTTATATGAGCTTGGGGTATATATACTGTTTAATGAAATAATGTAGAATATTTCTAAATAATATATTTTTAGTCGTGATATTTTGAAAGTGGTTTGTACATAGGTGACGAAACTTGGTTAGCTTATTTTCTCCGAGTAGTTTCTAAATTTAGTTTGAGGAGGGATATATTTTGATAGGAATCCCCCTTCTATTCCGTATTCTTTCTCTCTCTCTCTCTTTTTTTTAATAAAATCCATTGCAATTTATATATGTTTTCATTGGAGTTTTCGCACACCATAAAAAAGATTTACGCAATCTTTGACCGATTTTATATTTTAAAAAAAATTCATTTCTGTGAGGTATTTAACGTGCACTTTCTGAACTGACTGATTATATCAACACACGACTTATAAACAAACATAAATATTAGACACAACATCCATACCCCTGCCGTTAATTCATCACTGCGGAAGGGGGAGTTAATATTTCATCAATTTCACAAAATGTTCAGCTATAGCAGGAATTGAACCCAGGACCTTTATCTCAGCAGAAAAACACGCTACTGACTTAACTAAGTTGTGAGACTTTAATAAATTTAAAAACAGGTTAGTTTGAGTCTTAAGAACTACAACGTTTTAATCAAAGACTATCAACAACTTAATTTAAGGTATAAGGATAAGGACGTTATTTTATAGAAAGTTTATAATCTTTTATGGAAACCATAAGTAAAGTCAGAAATTAAACAAGTCCCAAAATTTAAATATGATTATTAAAATATCACATATAGTTTGTTTGTTGTTTACCTCTTTCCCCCCACCACGTCTTACTACATGTCTATACACACGTTTGTAACCTTACCAATAGCAATGGGGAAAGTAAATTTTGAAGGAAATGTACCCGAATTTTCTTGAAAGGAAACTGGGACTTCATTAAAGAAAAATTACCCACAGTTCACGTGGCTGAGATTCAATCACTAACCTACCGGTCAACATCAAACCAGACTAGGCCTTGTATTCTTGAGTAAGAAATTGAGAGTCTAGAGTGATTCCCTCAACCAATTTATTTAGGAAAACCATACTGGATTATTCTGAATAGATGTATCTGAATGTGTTCAGGAACACACCCCTATATATGTATCTGAATGTGTTCAGGAACACACCCCTATAGATGACTCTGAATATGTTCAGGAACACACTCCTATAGATGACTCCGAATGTGCTCAGGAATACACCCCTATAGATGACTCCAAATGTGCTCAGGAATACGTCCTTCTAGATGAACCTGAATGTGTTCAGGAATACATCATTCTAGATGAGCTTGACAGTTGGCTCTCGTGCAACTGTCGAGGACTTGGGGTTGTTGATTTGTTTTCCGTAGCTTCTAACTACGAGACAATTTTGATTTTTTTTTTTTACTGAAACAGACAAACTAGTTTATACAGATTATCCCATGGCTAAGTAGTTAGTGGGGTCAGTTTTAGGTCTAGAGAACTATGATTCGAATCCAGATGGTGGTGATCAAGGCCCAGATTTTGGTTAAATCTTTTTTTTTTTGTTCGTAGAATACAATACTCATAAATTTAAAAACTCCGTTCGTGATCATCTTGAGAAGAAACGTATATTTATAAGGGGTTTTTTTGGTCATTTTAAAGGGATTTTTGAGTCGTTTCTTGGCATTTTTTTAGTGATTTAAGGCATTCATGTTGAATAAGTCTATTTTAAAATAATATCGATATTTTACAAATGCACAAAAATGCTCTAATATCAATTTTTTCAACGCCCAGTTGTCTGAATAAGGGCCAGTTTCATAGAAAAATTTAGTACGCCTCAAGTGCGGCGCTACACTAAGTTTATGACGACACCTACCTAAACTCGAATGGAATGGGCCATTCTCGCATAGGAAACTGGCCCATTCCATTCTGGTTTAGGTAGGTGTCGTCATATACTTAGTGTAGCTCTGCATTTGAGGCGTACTAAAGTTGACTAGGAAACTGGCCCTAAGAGTACAATGTAGGCCTGGTGAAACACTGCAATTAGGCTGAAAAGGGTTGCTTTAGGAGGGGGCTAGCTATTACTACTGAAGCTCATATTTGTAAATAAATGTTATATCAGAGTGCAAAAGTTTAGCTATGAAAGGTTTTATCATTGCATTATTCCCTAATTTATAAAATGCGTGTTTGGTTTATTCGTTTGAATTTATTACAAGTATTTTTTTCATAATAATCTAGTTCATTTTTTGAAAATTTGAAATAATTCTTAGGTTATTTTATAGCTGATATCATAGCATGTTGAACCTGTTGTTTAACATTTACACTCAAAGTACCTAAAGTCTGTAAAACTCGATGAATACAAGAACTAATAAATTCTAATATTGTATTGTAGATATTAACTCACGGTGAATTCAGGTTGCCGGGAAACGTCCAAACTTCAGGAAACTGCCCCAGCTGACTATGCCAGGACAATCAGCAGAACGACATCTCCCCCACAGGCCCCACTTTGGTGAAATGACAGAGCTATGCACCACGCAGTCTTGTAGCGCTAGTTGCCATTCGGCAAAATTCCGTAACTTACCTCCCCCACTTTTGTGGCCGAGTGGAAAACCTCCCAGAGTACGTAAGCTATGTGTGTATATAACCGTCACTCCTCGCTTCACATAGTTAATTCTATTTAATCAATTTGACGGTAGAATAACTTCAACGTTAATCTACATCGGCGAACAAGCTATTGGTGACTACGATGTGTGAGGCTTCGGTCTCTCCACCTCGACGCAGACGAAGTCTCGTCTGAGACAATGAGTATTTGAAAGTTAGAATCTGCGTTAGAATCGTAGTACTCGTTGTTTATCTATGTCCATATGACATTGGTAACTGACTTGTTTTTCTATGCCCATAAGGCGTAGATTTTATGTTTAGAATTCTTACTCTTTATCTATATCCACATGATATTATTATATTTGTAAGTGTCTGACTTGTTTTTCTATGCCCATAAGACATAGTTTTGATAGTAAGGGTTCTTACTCATTTTCTATGTCCATATGATATAGTATTAACTGTAAGTGTTTCTGACGTGTTTTTCCATGCCAATAAGCCATAGTTTTGAATAATGAGCTTTATGCTCTATGTATCTTGGTCTATATGACATGATTTATTACGTCAGTGTTTCTGATTTCTTCTTCTAAGTCCTTAAGACATAGTATTATACATTAGGGAATAGTCATGACTCCCTAAACTTTATGGCCATGTTTACGATCACTTAATGGTGGAAATAAGGCTATATAAGGCTTTGTTCGATGACTTAATTTGGTCTGTGACAGATAACAGTCACAATTGCTTCTTTTTAGTGTACCTTTTTATAGGTGCGAAACTTGTGGAACAAGTTCATAGTAGTGGCCCGCAGAAGTATTGTTAGTCTCCGGCCCCCTTCAAGCACCGTTTTTATTAGTTAATATATTTATTGTTTGCGCTGGTTATTGTGTGCCCAAGTTTGGGTGGAAGTATAAACATACTATTGAATGTCCAGGCAGTACTAATTAGGAATAGAACATCCATAGTATATTTAGAGCCTAGATTCCTGGTAGCTCACCATTTACTATTTGTAAAATGATAGTTCCTCTTCTAGGAGATTAATCTTTGTGTTTCGGAACTCTCAATGGAGTTAACTCTAGCTAGCAAGCTCATTTAACTAATATCTTAGTAACTCTTGAAATTAGGACTTACTAGAATTTGATATCGTTAACTAATATTTAACTATAATTAATGAGTATACTTTTCAAGTTTAAGTCTAGTATTTGTGAGGCTGAATAGATTTATTATATCGTTGACTAATTTTAAATGATTAATATTTGCTTTCTATTTATTTTGCCGCCTTATTGAGGCAGACGCACCTTCATAGTAGAATGTGCTTTAATTCTAAATTGAAGCGTTACTAGACTCATTACTAGACTAAGCCTTAGACTCGACTTTATTTGTGTTCATTCTTAGTGCCCAGATGGGAATCATAAATTTATGGTAACTGATTTAATTTCTCTAAATAAACAAAGGACTGACCCATTTGAACCTTATGTAAATCTATTAACTTGTTTATATTTAAATAAACTGATTTGTTATAGTTGTATATTTATCTTCTCCTTGCACCTTCCAAACCTTGCTTATTTAACTTTTTTGTAAGTGTAATCGTCACTTCTTCTGTTAGATAGGAGAAGCAATAGTTCAATATTTGATCGTTTTTTGGCCATCAAAATCCGGACCGTGGTGATACTAAAGTTGAATCTTGGTCAACGAATTCGTTCAGCTTTCCAATCCATGTCTAGCTGCCAGGGCAGGGTGTGAATTATTAGTTGTTTTGTCCTAGGCTTAGATGGGTTTTGGAAAGTGCACGTTAAAATTAACTGACCTCCCCCCAACCCTCCAAAATAGAGTAGTAATATTAAAATCACGTGACTATCCGTCAGCTGAACAAGTCTTCCTTGTTTCTTCCTTTCCTTTTCTTCATTCTCGTTCTCTTCTTCTTTTTTTTTTTACGTATTCTTTTTGTTTTGTTTTTGAACAAGATTCAATTGTTTGCTATTAGGCTGCGTGCCAACATATTTGTAGGTTGGTGTCCCTGTATAAAACGAAAACAGTTATAATCTAACTTTGTCCACACATGCGCACTACGATCTTTTTCCCCCACTCTCTAAATATATTTATGCTACGACAATGACGTCATAAGCAAACAATTGTATGCTATAATAAATACAATTATACGCTCACTACAGCGTGTGGAGCGTGTATTTAAAATGTATAGAAGTAAGATTGTTGAGAATATGGTTGGTTATTTTTAAAAGTTAAATCTTTTTTATGTATTCGGTTTAAGTAGTGGCACATTAAATTATAATTTTAATACAATTTTTTATTGGCACCAGTTGACACATGGTCAAAAGTATTAGGCTTAAATAGACTAAATTGCCTATGGCAAGAGTTCGAGGTTCGCATCTCTTAGACGTACACTCGAGGGGTTTTTCTTCCAGGTGATTTATCATTGTGGGTTTCAATCCTCACTCTAAGCTAATATTAATAACAACCCCGCGTCCTACTACCCATTCTGGTTATACGTTTAAGTACTAATTACGCTAATGGTCTAGGAATTGGGAATATTGAGTATAAAAGAAGTGAACCCGCATTTGCGTAAAGGTAGAGTGGAAACCCATTTAGGACTCCCCAGTTCACCCGACTGAGATTCGAACCTCGATTTACCCATCCTTGGCAGTCTAACTCAATACAAAACTAGCGCGTTAACCAACTACGCCACAGTGGTGGGTAGTAAGCTAATATTAGTGCAGTATTTCTAGATTATCTTCTCAATCCCAACCTTTAGGTTAAGTGTTAATTCATTAATAAACTTTATACCCACATTGAGGGGTGCGCGGACTAAATGTTAACGTCAATCTCGTGTAGTATAGTTCAGTGTTGTCTAGGAGGTTGAGGATTTAATGCCAGCTGTGTTTATTAAAGTGTTTTTCTCAAATGTTTTTCCAATCTTATTTAATGAAAATTCAGATATAGCTCCCCTAAACCATGCCTTCCTCATCCACACCTCATTAGTGTTGTTAAATGTCTACAGCCTGGACGGTTAGTAAGAAAGGGAACAAAACCAAACCAACTTAGGTTTTAAAATTTATGTTCTAATGTGATATTAGGAAAATTTAAGTTTACTCACTTTTAAGACAGTTTAGAAAAAGCAGTCTTTTGAATTAAGGCCATTTGAAATTAGAATATTCAATACTATTTTAATTATTTAATTCATGGGTTTTGTAATTTGTATTATTAGCTTAGCAAATAATCTTACTGTAGATTATCTGCTTATTTGTATCAAAAACTAATTGGTAATTACTTTTTATAACTGATTTCTTAAAAATCACGGTGAAAAGGACAATCTGACAGTGGCATAACACCCAAGCCCACAGGGCCTACCCACGAAAGAGAAATTTAGACTACAATAAGTGTGTTGGAAATAATTGTAATCAAATAACTTAGTTCCTGATTATTGTCAATTAATATTGTTAAATATATTTATCAAAAAGTATTGTAAACTATAACCAAGCTAAAACATTATTTCAATTATCTCATTCGGTTTTAAATAGAGGAATTTTATTTATCTTCATGTAGTCAAGATGACTGAATGATGACGTTCCCAACACTAAACCGAGGCTAAAACAGTCATTATAATGTATGATTACTAAATTAGTAATTGCTTAGGACTATTGATTATTTTTATAACATTAATTAAGGTGTTAGATGTCTTGCAAAAAGGGGCCCCAAAATAAATCTTACGGGGTGGCTCAAGCGTAATATGTTACGCCACTGAAATATGAACAAGGAAATTAAAACCTGGGATATTTGATTTTGAACACCCACACCCCCATACTCTGCCACCGAGCCATCGGGGTTTGTCTCGTATCCCTAGACACTTTTCACTAGGTGTTTCATTGCGTCTAATTATAATAACGGGATAAAGTATTGAACACTTGGAGCTATCTACAATCACTGTCACGGTGACTCTTAAATTATGTATTTAATGCTGGCAAGCAAGTTTTGTTTCATATTTATCACGTGAGAGTTATCACAATGAGACTCACAATATGAGAATAGTGAAAAGTGACTTTAGTCTAGAGATCTATCGTTCTCGAACAAATAGTTAAATATGAGATATTATTCCAACTAAACTAGTAAAACTAGTTCAGCTTCTCGATTTGAGCTAATTCAAAGTGCTCTATGAAGTAACGAGACAGTAAAAATTCTCTATTATTTGGCTGAACTCGGACACAAACACAAAGTGATTAAGACGAAATACTCTCTTGCATTACTATGGGAGGCTTGTGGTGGTCAAAAGGGAGTTCTTTGACATTTCCATTGTTTTTCAAAGCCATAGTTTATTTGTCGTATGGTGAACCTTATTTGAATGCTAGAAAAGCCACTATATATATATATATATATATATATATACTTATAAATACGTCAAGTTATGTGATTTTCTCACTTTTGATAGATATTATCAATAATTATAAAATAAATCTAATTGTATAGTTTAATGTTCTCAATGTTTATCGCAATAAAATGTGCTTTTATTTTCTAAAAGGTTTATCTTAACAAAATCTAGTACCCACCCCCTCTAAATTGCTCCACCGCTGCATACAATAACCAATAATGACCCAATATTTATTATTATAATTTAATAATATCACTTGTATGAATATACTGTATAGGTCGTTCAATAACGACTAAACCACAAGCTGTAGCTCATTTTCTGACGAATTAACTAAAGCTGTAGTTCGCGAACGACTGAATTATAAAAAGGAAATGAATAACTTTTAAATATCCTTTATAGTGAATGGCCATGCCGTTCTTTACTCTTCTCACGACAAGAACCAAGGATGGCTCAGTTACCAAACATTGACGCTTAAAGCCAAAGGTTTCAGGTTGGATTCCATCGTCGTCTAGATCCTCATTTTTCTCCTTCATGAGCTTGATTCAAATATATCAAGACCAATCCTGTGTACAATCGTCTCGGATACATTGTTGATACATACGAATTGAACTAATAAACCTTGCGAAAGAAGCTAGGAATGAATGCACTTTAAGAAACAATATTGGTATCAGTAAGAATGGAGAATGGAAGATCACATTGCTGAGTCAGGCGTGTGAATGACTCACTGCAGCTCGGAGTGGGCCTCAGTAAAACAAATCAAGTTAATAACTAGAAGAAACATGGGCTAAAGGAGAGAGGTGTGTCTATGGGGCTTAACCCACAATTTTCTGAAGTTTTTAATATGAAGTTTAAAGATGGCTTTGTAGCAAACTTCAAATAACTCATAGAAGCATTCACTTTTTAAAAAATCAACAGGGAAAAACCACTACAAATAGCTTATAAATGGCATTCTCTATTTCAAAAGAGATCGCCAGGGTTGGACCACTTCAAATAGATTATAGGGGATCTAATCTATATTAAAAAATCTGATGAGCACTTATTAAAACAGATTTTAGAGGCATCTAATATTCAAAACTTTTCTTAAGGAGGATTACTCAAAATAGCCTATAAAAGTATCCAGATTTCGAAATATTTCAGAGGGAAGCATTATTATAAATATCCGTTTAAAGAGTAGGCTGTAATTTTCAAAAACACTACAAAGAGCTTCTAGGAGTACAAAATTTTCTAAAGTATTTAAGGAGAGGAGGGTAGAAAGACTTTAAAATACTTTTTTGTATCTTCTACCACCTCCCCTCTTTTCCTCTCACCCTCTTATACAAATAAAGTTCAATCACTATTTTATAAAATAGCAATGTTCTTATTTCTTATGGTTCAATAATATGTCTTAGCATAATATCATAAACTCGAGATTTTAAAACCTCACAAAAATTAAATTCTCCCTACGCCCATGGGAGGAAGCCCGCATCTGTGTTATCATGGTCACTCTCGCGATAGACTACACTGCCGATGATGGGGAGATCGTGGTTCGATCCTGGTCGAATGTATTGAGGGTGGTTTTGCCAAAGTTATTTTCCCCTCTCCTGTCACACAAATGCGGATACACTTTCTCTAAATTCAGCCTTAATAATAGTTAACACACTAGAGTAATTAGTACATAAGCGTATACACCGAATGGGTAATAAGACGCGGTGATAAAAAAAATATACTGAGCAAATACTTGATTAACTCTTCTCTTTCTGTGTAACGGTATTAATAGTTCCTCTTTTCAACAACAGCGTGTTAGCACTGTTATATAGAAATATTTCTAGGACTGGCATTTTTCTCAAGCCCAACTTGTGTTTTTAGGAAGTTACGTAAGGAATAAATATTGAGAAATCTTTTTTTTTTAGGAAAAGGAAAACACATTGGTTTTAAAAAAAATATATAAATAAATGGCTTAGTAATTATATACTCAACTATGTAATAAACCAGCCAGATGACGAATTAGACAAAACTGAAAATGTACAGTATGTTCAAAAATGAAATTGCCAATCCACATTATTAAAAAAAGTCTCTCTATATCTACTCACACATGATTAAGAAATAAGTTTACATTAAGTGGTTGGACCAATCGGATTGCTTAAAAGTAAACACATCCTATAATTAAAATCGTATTTCATTTGTGAAGTAATTGTTGCTTTAAATATTGTTCATCCACATAATACAACAAGTAAAAAGAGATATTGCTAAAAAAAAAAAAGATGGGGACATTGGCTAGTGTCCACGATATCTCGCTGTCGGTCCCGGCACTAAATCACACAAACGTAAAATGAAAAGAACGTTGGAGTCGGCTGGAATGATTGGCCAATGGGTAACAAACTATTCACGTTAAGTAGGTAGTAACTTTGAGATCAAACGAAGTCAGAAGAAAAACTAGTCAAATACAATTATTAATTGTTTTACAACAGTTTTGCTATCAATGTAATTGGAAACACATTGGTAGTCACGTGTTTAATGTGTAAAACTCAGAATACAGTGGATTTCCGGTGTACAGGAGGGAGTTTATCATTGTAGTGTTTCATTACTCTCTCCAAGCTAGTGCTAGTATGACCTTCTCTAAAATATGTTCCCCATCAACTTATATTAAACCGTTAATAAGAGTTATGTTATAAGAATTATTTTGTTCATATGGGTTTTTATTTTTGGTAGGTTACTGTCCCATCAAAGAACTTTCTTTCAATTTCTTCAGTTAATGATCCAAAGATATTGTACCCTTATAATTTAACTTACAATTATTTTGGTTGTCCTATTCCAAGTCAATTGATGTATGTAATTCATTACTGGCTTTATTTTAAGTTTTCCCATAAATTGATTATTCCTTTTATGGTCCCGTTAATTGTTAAAGCCCTTCCTTCTCATATATTTCACGCGATGTAAATATATTTTCATCTTTTTAACTTAGTGTCCAAACTTCCCCCATGTAACAGAGTATTAGCCATGCTAAGGTTCTATAGAGACGTATTCGAGGTTTTTTTGCACCTTTTATGATTCAAATTATTATTAACTTTCGAATTTCTGTGAACGGTAGCGCTCGCTCCCTACATTTTAATACCTTTACTACACTCTTAACATTTATTTATGGGTTTAAAGTTTAAATATTTCTTATAATTTATGCTTGGATTTACATTTTTTTTATTTTATCTGGTGATCAAGTTTGATAGAAAAAATTAAAAATATTTTCAATAGCTCATTATATTTATTGAGAATAGCCCTGGTTCAAGTGGTATAAGATCTTGGTCTCACAATATATAATGTTAACATTTAAAAAAATACCCCTTAGGTAATCGATTGATTGCTTGAAATTATTATTAAACGATACACCTTTTGAGCGGCTGACATATTAAAAAACCATTTACCGTAGGTGACCTGGCGGTCTAGGGGTAAGGTGTCAGACTTCTATGCTGGCGGCCGGGGTTCAATCCTCGGTCCCGGCAAAGATTTATCTGATTACCAAACCCTTCCTTCACCTCTGACAAGACATCTTGTGAATGTGAGGAATGCCAGGCCTCCACCGTGGTTCGGATNGGGGTTCAATCCTCGGTCCCGGCAAAGATTTATCTGATTACCAAACCCTTCCTTCACCTCTGACAAGACATCTTGTGAATGTGAGGAGTGCCAGGCCTCAACCGTGGTTCGGATTCCACGTTAAACTGTAGGTCCTTCATTTCATCTCACAATCACCCTACCATTACAAATTAGCGTAAGTGCGTATAACCCGAACGGGTAGTAAGACGCGGTGCTAATAATAATAATATTTACCGTATATACATCGTTCTACCCAATGTAAAGAGAATAGAAGGTAGTTTTGTAAGGAGAGAGATATTTTATTGGCTGAGTTTTGTGACGTCACTCATTAAACAAGCCGGCGAGCTACATTCACAAATATATTTATTTGGAATACGAACTAAGTTGTTGGAAATTAAAACACATTTTGGAACTTTAATCAATAAATAAACCTTTAAAATTCATGCTAATGTTCAATTAACGTTACTAATCTACTTATTTAAGAAAGTATGTATGTTTGGCCGTCTTCGTGTTAATGTATAACTGATGTGTGGGTGACTTACGCAATGACATAATCAAATTCTTCCAAGTGGCATTACCTTTCTATTCTCTTTATATTTGTTCCACCTAAGTTCAGAGAATCTTCTTCTTAAGTCAACAAACCGAAGGTTGGTTTGATGTGATTTCTCTCCACGTGGAGCTGAGCATGCACTTAGTCCGTCGGCTGGTTATTGCTGCCTGCACCATCTGGTAGAAGTCTCGTGTACTGAGGGAGTTCAGGAAGTTTGGGGGTTCCCTGTTGCCTTCCACACTGAATTTCTATGTGCAAATGCGAGAGGGCCTACCTATGTTGCCGTGAAAAGGTATTTTTACATACCTTCCAGAATTCTTTTACATGCCACAGTTGGCAAGGGACCGACGGCTTTACTGCCCTCCGAATGAAGTTGTGCTATTTATTTTTCCCGAGAGTTACGCCTTAGACCATTTGGCCGCTGAGGTGAGTATACTCTATATTCAAGCTATGTAAATTCATTTGCTCTATTTAGTATCTTGCTATTTAAACAAATGTTACTTGATAGAGGCCAATTTCTAAAGAAAAGGCCGTTACAGCAGTTTTTTCAACTGATATTTATTTGCGAACATTTGTAAACTATATAGCCACATTCAGTGGATATTATAAGAGCCATGCGGACAAATGTGTCTACTCTAGTTCATTGATGAGGGGTAGATTGAGATTCGAATACCTACCGTATGTACCGAGGGTGGTTTTATATGAAAGATCACCAAATCCCCCCACCACCCCCCCCCCATGCCAATGCGGGTAGCTTTCTTCTATATTCTACCGTAGTCACCCCTACCACAAGCATGCAAATAACCCGGCCGAGTATTAAGACGCGGTGTACTTAGAATAAACATAAAAAAACATTCAAAATAAAAGTATCGATTAAAGGCTAGACGCATCGGTGGTGGTCACATGCTTTAACGCAGTGGTATTCAACTTGGAATAAGCGTACCCTTGGGGGTACGTGAAGACATCTTAGAAAGTACCTAAGATTTAAAATATATCCGTGCATTGATATATTTCTCATTTAAAACTAATACTATAATACATTATTTTGGATGTGATTTATTTTAGATGCATATTATAGAATATGTATAGCTTGGATTATCCATCAACAACTTTGGAGGTACAAATTGAAAATAATTTATATCTGGGGGTACACGAGAAAAAAAAGTGTTTAGGGTGGGAAGGAAGGGGATGCGAGAAAAAGCCAGTGTTTTTTCAGTTATGACAAAACCCTTCTTTGGTCAAAATAAATAAAATGTTGCTCCATTACAAACATGAAATTTAATTTTCTTCAGATGGTGACCTCAACATTTCTTGAATATCTGTAAAGAGCTTCCTGAAACTTAATGACAACTTCTTCCCTTAATTTAAAAAGTGTGTCATCTAATGCCATTAGGCTCATGACAGTTATTCAAGAACTTTTGATATAGCCATTTGGGGAAAATTACACTCTATGTTTGTATTAGAACAACATTTTATATATTTTGGCAAACATTTTTTGCTATAAGAACTGAAAAAACACTGGTCTTTTTTCGCATCCCCTTCCATCCCATCTTAATACTATCAGCCGATGCATCCCTCTCGCGTTTGACTCGATTGCCAGTGACAGGGAGATTGGGGTTTGTTCCCAATCGGGCGTACTTAGCTTAATTTTCATATATAGTTTCCCACTCTCCCTTCAAGGAAGTGCTGGTACATTTCCTCTTAAATTCTCTCATCCTCATATCTAAGACATAAGCCTAATTAATGTATGCGTATAGCCCGAACGAGTACTTAAGACGTAGTGGGCAAAAAAAAAGGATCATAGGTTGTTGTTATACGGCTGTTGCACTGAAGTGGAACACTGGCCGTCCTTCTTACTCCCCCACACATCTTCCTCAGTTGTGTGTTTTCTCCGTTCTTTGTAGTGTTTTCTCGTGGGACCCGGTGGTAAATATAGCTGTGCGGGAGGGTCGCGGAATTCGTTTCGAGATTTTCATATTGTCCATCTCAATGCAAGGGCCGCTATAAAGCCGAGGCGGGACCGTAAGTTGAACCTTGTAGACATCCGTACGTGGTTGTAACTAGGGCCAGTTCAAAGTCTTACAGGAGTAACATCACAGACCAACCATGGTAAGTCGATCCAGGACACGGTTTTGTTTATAAATGTTCTCGCTCTCGCTTTGACTCACTCAGAAATATAGAGGTTTATCAAGTTACAGCTCAATTTAAAAGGAAGAGCCTTTTAGAGTTTACACACTTTTTTGCGTCTATAATGATGATATTGTACTATATTATTGTTATTTAATATATATTGACACTAGCTATCAATAGAGACTACTACAGATCACGTTACGTAGGGTATGACTACATGAAAGTAGATCTAGTAAATTTTCTAGATGTCAGATTAAGCCTTTCCTATCCAAATTTGATCTATCTTTGGTACTTATAGTATATGTATTAATTAAGTTCAAGTAAGTGTCCATTATTAAATTAATATATATACCATTTATACTGAAAGGTAGCAGTCTTACCTTGACAATTTACAGTATGAGCTTACCTTATAAGCTACTTCATAGTGCAATCCATCAAGGTATGACTAAAATTTTCAGTTAAAAATAAGTGAAAGTATATCATTATATTTCGCATTATTTACATTTTAATTTCTAGTGACTTTTTTTTATAAATATGGCTAGATATTTTTAAGAAATCATTTGTATTTATCCATATTAAAATGGAAAACTAAATTCAGATGAGATTCCTTTAAAATATACATAAAATTTAGCTAGCTGTAATTCATATTTGACAAATTATAAAATATATTTTTATTTTATTAATATAGTATTCTTTCAAATTACAGTTATTATTTTTTAAACAATTATATATATATATATATTATATTAATATTTGATAGTAAGTTTTAAATTTATTGCGCTCATAGTTTTATGATTAACTATTTCTTTCAAATGAGCAGATAAACTAATTTCATAAAAAAGTTATGATTTACTTTTTTAAATGGATCAAATTTATTAGCTCAGCGTAAGATCAACTGCGTGCATATTAAATTATTGTGTGCAGGTAATATTTTTAAGGTAAATAAACAATATATAATAATTATAATCACTCATTACATGCATTGCGTTAAACATTGAATTTATTTACATGAATTTTTTTAATCAAACTGAAAAATCCAATAATTTTTACTTTTATTCCAGGATGAGCTACCAGTAGAACAAATTGCCCGTGAGTAAAATTGTATTTTTAAATATAATAAAAGTACAAGTAGTGATACTTATACATTTACATATCATTCTAAAATTGGTGATAATAACAACTCACTAATCCAACGTGTGTGAAGTTTGACTGATCAAAACCACATATTATAAAGAATATCAATTTAAAACAAAATTACTGCTAGTATTAATGATCAATTTTTGAAAGTTGTTAAGTATTATTCCTCCAGCATTATATTTGATAAATTATTATATTTTGAAGAGTATAATCATTAATTTAGTTTAGCTTTGAAAACTCATTCAGATATATTATATTCACCATGTTTGTTAATTGAATATTAAATACGTATAGCCTGAACAGGTGATGATAGTAAATAGAATAAAATAAAATAAACATAAGCAATAGATAGGACGAAAATCTATTAAGCGTATAAAGTTATTTATTTATATCATTTTTACAATATAACATTTCGTAAACGTTAATGAATAAAAAAAACTTCCAGTAGCTGACTGGGATTAATTTTTTTTTTCCTTTATAATAAATGTGTCGTATATTTGTTAAAATATCTGCTTCAAACTTCGATAAATTTCCCCATGACATCTGACCAAAAATATGGTCACAGCGACTATTGAGTGCTCTGAGACGTCATGTTTTTCGTTAAGGGAATGCTGGGGTTCAAATGTCAACATGGTACCCTGATGGGTGTTTGCCCCATGTGATTGGTACCGTGGTTTTCCCTGGCTTTATATGCACCAATGTGGGTGAATTTTCCTTTAACCACCCTTGGCATCTCTATACCTTCATTAATAGTCTCTGACCCACTTCTGTGGTAGAATGGTCTAAGGGTGTTGCGCTCTCAAACTGGACTGCCAATGATGTGGCATTCGGGGTTAGATTCCCTGTCGGGTATATTGAGGGTGTATTTTTCCTAAATGGTGTATGGCTCTCGCTCCACGCAAATGCTGGTTCACATCTTATTAATTCAACCCGTACGGGTAGTAATACATGGTGCTAGAAATAATAATAATAACAATAATACATAAAATTAGACTTTGTGTTAACGTACAAGTATTGAAATATTTAAAAATTATACACAGTATAAAATTATGAAGGAAAATTCTACGTTGTTCGATGAAGATTTTTTAAACAAAATGTTAGTTTAATTACACTTATGATAAATAAAATGCAATTCTATTCCCATAAAAGTTGATTTCGGAACTTTTATATCAAACTTTTATCTAAAGTAATTTTTAAAATTTAAATTGTAAAGTTATCGCGGGCGTATTTCGATGTTTTATAAAGTTCAAACTTGAGTATTTTGGTTGAGTGAGACTTTCAAGGTGGAATTCGGTTTTTAAGTAAATTAGTGCACAAAAACTTGATTTTAAATTTCCAAGCATGAAACATAATAAAAATATTTTATTTTTATATAGCTTTATATAGGCTTATTATATAGAATATTAAGAAATGATTTAGTGTGTCATGTTTAGAAATTAAAGCAAACTCTAATAAATAAACAGCATTGTGTGGTTGATTGAAATAACAAAGCAATAATTATATTATAAGTAATTACTTGGCTATATGTTAATAAAACACAAAGAAAATATATAATCTTGGCATTTGATGTCAATAAATCTAGAGCAACTAAAATGACAGTTCTGCTAAGATATTAGGATAATCAAAACATAATTTATTTTTGGTTTAAAAAGCTAGTAAAATTAGCTATCATTAATTATGTATTTATAAAACATTTTGTAGGTATAAGAAATATATGTTTAAAACTTATTTTGAGGAATATAATTTTTAATAAAACTTCTGGGAGATATTTTTTATAATGAGTGATATATCTTCTTAGCTTTATGTAGCCACTATTTTAAGGGTATCAGCTAATAGTTATAGAAAGTGCAGTCAAATTATCATGTATTATGATGATAAAATAATTGTAAATCCCCCGAAGAAAAAGAAACCTCTGTGTTTTCTGTAGAGATCACAGTCACTGTCAGTTCATTCTACTTACATACATCCATTACTGTTTACAGCCTATGGCTTGTGTCAGTTTTTTTAGATTCAAACCATGTATGTTACACTACCGGCTTGCTAGGCCTGTCGTAGCTTCATATGTCTTATAATCTTAACTTATTACTAGGACATGCACAACATCCTGTCCCCGACCGTCAATTTATCAATGTGAAAGGGCAAACCCATACTCACCATTAATACATTTTCGGCCATAATGAGAATCGAGCCTGGGACCCTGAGTTCAGTAGGCAGACACACTACCGACTGAGCTAAGGTATCGGACATAATTTAGTCTACTAAAAACTTAAACAGTTCTAACACATGTATGTTCAGAGGGAAAAGTTTTCACAGCAATTCTATAGCTCTATCATTGTTTATGATAATATATTCGAGCAGTGTTTTCAAACTGTTGTTCTGTTCGTGTATCCGCAAAATTATCTAAGTGAAAGATTTCAGGGGGTACACAAAGAAGTACAATCTATTCTTATTGACTAAAGACCTAATTGTTTATAACTGTAAATACGATAAATATATCAGTACAGATTTGACATTACGTCATGGAGTTTTACTAGCTTTTCTTTCTTTCTGACACGGCTTTGTTTAACTCACCACTAAAACCTTAGTAAAATTTGAATGACCACTTATAATAATTATAAGATAGCAGATATGTGTTTATTATTATTTTGATAAATACCAGGGAATGACCCCCAAAGGGATATGCAATTGATGGAAGTTTAAGAAGCGATGCATTAAAGGAATAAGAAAAGCTGTCCGATTCTAACCTAGCTTGATCTAAAATACGTGTGTTTGTTGGTGTTCAGTGTTGAGGAAGGCCTTCGAGGCGTTTGACCGCGAGAAGAAGGGATGCATTTCCACGGACATGGTGAGGACTATTCTGGAGATGTTGGGTCACCACGTGGACGACCAGATCATCAAGGACATCATAAAGGAGGTCGATGCTGACGGTAAGTGCAGCTTTAATTCAACTTGTGGAATCAGGAAATCCATTTCTTTAAAGCGCTGCGTGCCATAACTACCGTGTGAACTACACATACTTCACACTAATTTAAGGACATAGGGTTAGTAAGAAGAATTTATTTTAAGAAAACACGAGAATTTTCTTGGATAAAGGATAAGATATTAACAGAAAAATCCCGATGGGGAAAATTAACCTGGTACACTTCACCTTTCAGGCAAAAGTTAGGCACACCAAACAAGCTTGTTGGCGTTGATTTGACCTAACCGTTTTCAGACATTTTAAATGGGTTTTAAAAGCTAATAAGGCTTACATCTTAGCTCATTAATGCATATAACTAATCATTCTAAGGGCTCCAAGCTGTATTCAAATATAATCTTAAAGGTTGATTCACACTGATAGGACTGTGCGCAGGCCGTGCTGGGACTGTGTCATCTTGGATCGTTTCAAAAGTGATTTCCCAAGGTCACGGTCCAGCACGGTACGAACACAGTCCCAGCACAGTCCTATCAGTGTGAAAATAGATGATGTCGCCTTAATGTCGTTTCACCTACTTCGGCTTCTTCCGGCAAGCGGCGAACCTTCACGAAGGTTCTTATCTACAATCTGACAGGGCTGCAGAACATTCCAACATTGTTAACACAACTGTGTTCAATAATCCAAAACTATGGATGAAGAAAACTTAATAATGTTTGTTCAAGAGTATGAATGCTTGTATAATTTGCAGCATAAAAATTATGATAATAATCTCACTAAAGAAAATATTTAAAAGGAAATAGCTGAAAAACTGAATGTAAGAGGTTTCTGTAAGTTTTCAAACTTCAGGACACTCGTTCTAAAATATTTGTGAAATTTTTGATGGTAATCTCTGAGTCACCCAAATATATTGTGGAATTATCCTTCTTCTCTTGCTCTAAGCAAATTATAAGCCCAGTAATTTCTTCGTTTTCTCCTCTTTTTATCAAGTGAAATAAAATAAAGCCCAAATGCAACAATCACATTTTCCTCTTATCTATGTCTACAATTGTCGATGAGCAAAACAGTAGCGCTAACAGCACAGTACTCAGCACAGTCCTATCAGTGTGAATGCTAGCGACACGACACGACACGACACAGTCTCAGCACGGTCCTATCAGTGTGAATGGTAGCGACACGACACGACACGACACAGTCCCAGCACGACCCGCGCACAGTCCTACCAGTGTGAATCAAACTTGAAGGTGTCACTGATTTAATGGGTTTGGTCCCATGGTAAAAAAAAAACACGTTATTTGTTAGTAATGTTGCCTTTCTTATTTCATTACACAATATCACCAAGCATACTAAAACAAAGGAAATAGGAATATTCCAATGGTTTATTTGCTGACGAGACCGAATTTATTCGTAGGAGTATCCTGGTTGCACTACCCATAGAGCTTCAAAGGATACGACACTTGTTTTGGTGTTCACACTTTTACCAAGATACAATTCCTGAATTTAGATTATAATGTTTTGTGCTATGTTATGTTTGTGAGTAAAGAAAATTCGTGTTACATTTCTTAATCAAATTTATAGTAATACATCTATTGAACGCTGAGTAACGATGTTGATTATTCTAACAGGTTCTGGAGAACTGGAGTTTGATGAGTTCGTGACCTTGGCAGGCAGGTTCCTGATTGAGGAAGACGCCGAAGCAATGCAGCAGGAACTGAAGGAGGCCTTTAGGCTATACGACAAGGAAGGTGAACAGCAAAATTAGTTCTCGTAGACAAGAAAATCAAGTTGAGCCATTGTAACAGTCAGTAGTTTTATAAGACACTTAACACGTTTGATTTATTATCAACCGGGAACTTTTGCTTATGGTGGAATCCAATTTACCGTCTTTATGCCTGTCAAAGATCTTAAAAAGTCCTTATCCGTGGCTAAATGTCTGAAGATCCTAAGATAAATATTTTCAACCTTTTGCAAATTTTGACCCCGATTTTGATATCAGGGGCTATCTCGACCCATTATAACACCAGTGCGTTCAAATAATAGTTTTTTATTTACTATACAAAATAATTATACGAAGACGGCTGAGAGATTGCAGAACATAATCAATAGGATTGATAGGTAATTTAACGTGGCAAAAGCGAACACCTGTATCAACCATAAACCATACATGTGGTTGTTTCAATCAACAAAGTCAACAAGAATATTTCTTGAGTTGGGTAACCAAAAGGAACTTAAAAGTTTCAACCAATTTAACCTCCTCCATTTCAATTTGAATTTTTCACTTTCTTTTAATAATTTTAATAAATTAATCACGTAAAAGATTATAGTTAGCTTATATTAAGGTTATAACTTCCAAATGCATTGCGACCACACCATAAACACACCACGACCAATAAAAGGGGTTGCGGCCCCTATTTTATATATCATTGGTCTAAGATGTAGAAGAATGTAAGTCCGACACCTTAGATTAGTTGGTAGCGTGTCTGTCTACTGAACTAAGGGTTTGGGGCTCGATTCCTGGTACGGCCAAATAATGTATCCTTGGTGAAATGTGAGTTTCCGCTTTTTAACGTGATGAATATAATGGCTGAGGGTTGTATGTTCTGTCTGTTCTAAATCTAAATTAGTTTATAAGTGGTGTGCTTATATAACCATCCAGTTCAGGAAGTGCACGTTAAATATCTCAAATAAATGAAAATGAAATACTAGTATTTCCCTAATGACGAGTACCCTAACACTTTCAACCACGTAATGACTCTGCCATTGAAAGAAAATTTTCAGGAGACCTAATGTATAGTTTATAATTGTTTGGTTGTTACTTTTAACATCATGGTTATTGTTAGTATTAAGTATTATTAGTATTACGGGCAGGGATTAGGATGGTAGTTTAGAAGATGTGAATCTACATTAGTATGTAGAGAAAATGAGAAAACTACAGTGAAGTATCACGTGGGTAAAACCACCACTAGCGCACCTGAATAGGATGCGAGCTCTAGTTTCTCAGATCAGCGTCAAATATTCTAACCCTCAACTAACAACGTCAGTCTGTTTATGTTTAAGGTGACGGCTACATCACGACAGCTGTGCTGAGAGAGATCCTAAAAGAACTAGACGACAAGCTCACCAAAGAGGAACTCGATATGATGATCGAGGAGATTGACACTGATGGATCCGGGACCGTGGACTTTGATGGTAAGTGCGCGTAAGAAGGTCAGTTAAGGTTCATCGCAAAAACTTTTTAAGTCAAATAAGGTGATAGTTTAAGGTGGCATGGAATGGAACGTGAGTTGAAGATATATTTTTGACAAAACTCTTTTTTGGGCCTAAATAATTAAAATCTTGCTTCAGTAGAAATGTTTATTATAAGTATTTTTACACATAGTTATTCTAACAGTTCTCAAATATTTGTCATTAGCATATTGGAATTTTAACAGATTTTTTTTTTTAAAAAAGATAAAAAGTATTATAAAATTACATGGTAACCATGACAGATGTACACAAACTCTTGAGATTAATAAAGCAATATTTTATTTATTTTGGCCTGATAATGGTTTTTATTAAAAAGAAAAACTCTGTAAGGTATGCACCTTATACAGAGTACCTTTCCACCCCACCTTAATAGTTAGGACTATAGTTAAATGTCAAGGTGACTAAACTTATTGTGCCAGTATACAGGGTTTTTTGACTATCATTATAAGGTCAAAAGAATAGTAGGATACATTTTTAAGGAACTGAGTTAACATTAAAACAGAGAAAGGATGAAAAACCATATTGTGTATGGGAATTAGTTAGGGGAACACTAAAATTACAACAAACTTGAAAATCAACTTTGTTTTCCTAGATTAGTGTCGTATTTTTAGTGCATACTTTTAAACACACGCATTATTATTACTATTATTATTACTATCGTAATATAAGGAATAAGAAATAAAGGAGCTAAACCCACTTCAGTGGATAGGAAAACATGAGAAAGGAAATACCTCCCAGTCCAATCTCACAAAGATTCGAATTTAAGATTCTTCGTCTCAGAAAATACAGTCAACTGTGAGATTGACAGCTTAAGACATCCAACCTCTGGTATGGCTTAAATTAGAGTGAATACAAAAACAACTTTATGTACAGTTCAATTTTCATAGAAAGAACCTTATCAGACAGCTAGAAAAGCTACCAGATCTACTTTAACGTGTTCATACGACAATCCATGTGATCTGCAAATTTGATGGATTTTATAAATGTTTATGAAATAATACTAATAATCATCATCATCATCGTCAGATTGCAGTTCCAGTTTCCCAGGTACTGTTAGTGAGAATCCTCCACTATGTCCTATTCAGATATGTCCTATTCTTCATGACGTCTTCCAGTGTTCTTCCCCTAGCCGCAATGCCCAACTTTCTAGATGTGCTGACTCTGCCCAGCAGTGATGTCACGATCCCGGCTTCCCTTCTCACCCCTTCCCACCCCTTATCTTGTCCAACTTTGTCCTTTAAATTGTAGAATTCATTAACTTCCTTGGTCTGGACGAGTCGTCCTTTGTGAGGGTGTATGTTTCGATACCATTAGGTCAAATAATATTAGTAGTAAAGTAAAATGTTATCAATTTTTTTAATGATAATTATGTTTGCGTTATCTAAATAGGTTCTTACTATACAAATTAATTTGTATGTTGTAAAAGATTGGATACTACAATTTTTTCCTAGTTTAATGAGAAAGTAAATTTACCTTGTCTTTGTCTGCATTTTTCAGAATTCATGGAAGTTATGACAGGAGGGGATGATTAAACCTAACTATCTAAAAAAAAATCTCCTCAAAGAAGAATGTAGTTGAATTCCAAGCTCTCTGTTGAATTCTTAAAAGATTCTACGGCACTGACTACACAAAACAATCCAACTCAAGATGGTGTACTATGATGGACGAAATTCAACAAGTCGCACAATACATCCACATTTCAATTCTGAATGATTGAATTTAAAATCATCTTAACCAATGAAAGACATATCTGTAAATAAATAATCATTTACTATTATCTTTATATATTTATGTGTAACTAATTATATTTTATTTTTTTAGGTGAAATATTTTATGCTCTTGGATAGCGTATACGATACTTGTAAACACAATAATAGAATAGACCAGTTAGTAAGTATTGTGAGATGACATTTAGAAACAATTTTCAATTCCCAAAAAATGAATTAGATAAGAAAATAATTTATTGTTTTAAATAAAAACTATATTTGTACTGTAGTTATTACATAATCCCTAAATGACTTCTATATCTTCACATTCCTACGTTAATTTGAAACCCGTTTCCCTTAGGCATAACTATTATATATATTATTAAAATATTATATTGATAGCATATGCATACAGTCATTATCTCTCACAAATGAAATAATTTATCAAACTATATTTGAAAATTAAATATTGATGGAAAATACATGTGTTTTATTTTAACTTATTTCTTTAATTCATATAATTTAACTCCCTATATATTAAAACTTATACTATATAGGAAGAATCTTTGTGACAGTTACAAAAGTTACTAAACCAGTTTATATTATGTATGTGTATATATATTGTAAAAAGCTCTTCCTAGCATAGTCCTACTATATGTATATATAACGATACTTAATATATGTTTAAACTGTCTACATATTTACACTAATGTAGTGGGGATAAGGAAAGTAGATTTTAAAAGATACAGACAACAATTTTCGTGAATGCAATCGTGAAAAAAATTCGCTAAAAAGTAACCGAGTACAACCAAAACTGAATTCGAAAAGCGACCTCATCTTTGACTATAGATAGACGTCAGAAAAGAAAGCCACCTACTCAATTCAAAATTGAGGCCAATACAAACATAAAATTTATATCACTAAAGTAGCTTCATTCATTTGACATGGTTAAAAATGATTTAACTGAATTTTTTCATTGAAATGCTACATAATTAAAGATAAAGTTTAAGATTTATTTACGCAATACTTCTGAATTGGCCACAATTTGTATTAATGGTTTAGTGAGGTTATAAGAGGAATCAGACAAGAAAAAATATTCTCTTAATTTAAAATAAAATGGGTTGATTCCTCTAAAATATTTACTCCTGATAGTGACCTCTTGATATTGAGCGTACATAGATATTTACTGTTACCAAAATTCACATCTTTAGCTGGAAAAAACGTGAGATTTAAACAAACACGTTTTTTCCAAATGAGATTTTGATTATTCTTTTTAGCACCGCACGTCTTACTACCCGTTCAGGCCATATGCTTTGACAAAATTGTGTAATAAATTTAAGAAAATAATACCCTAACAGGAATTTGAACCCTTGTAGTCCTACTTTACTCACTGACCACTGACAGGTGGGTGACACCAGCCACTCTTGCTCCGGATGAGTTGGAAACACATTAAGACCAACCTTCGGGTTGTGGAATCACTACTACATTTAATTTAAAGTTGAATTACACTCAGACCTTTAAAAACCTAATAATCTGTAAAAGTTGATTACGCGAATAACTCTGATTAATTATGTCAGATTTCTGTTCTGATTGCCTTCACTGATATTTTTTTCTCCACATAATAGTTTTTTCTTCTTCCAATAAATTTAGGTGCATTTCCTTTTACATACCCTAAACATGTTAATGAGTTTTGAACTAATATTAAAAAGCACAACCTATATTTAAGAACAACAGGCCCTTGTTTTGGTTTCTAAGTGTTTATTTATATTGACTTATTTTAGAATTTTATTATTACTAGAAACACAAAAAGTTATGTTCCAATACATTTTAAAAATCTCTTCTTCGTATTATTTCAAAACACTTCTCTTAGTACCCATCCATGGTATTCGCAGATCTACTCTTTTGATAACGCTGGGATAATAATATAATATAACACTACGCGTCTGGGCTGCGTCATTCCTTACCTAGTAGCTGATAGATTAGCGGGTACTAATGTGCCATTGCCCAGGGGACGCACAAATATAATAATCGTACATCCTTTCCGTGGAGGCTATTTCCATGTCCCGATGAGATGAGATGATTGTGATAGTGGGTATGAGGGTGTGAAACTAGTGGAAACACTTAAACCTAACTTAACCTAACTAGACAAACCCGGGTGGCTGTTGGGGTAATTCCCCTTTCGGGCAAAATACCCATGTTTCTAGTAGGGAATCGAACCCGGGGCCCCTGGTTCGTAGCCAGGTGTACTAACCACTACACCACGGGGCTGGTTGTAGGGATAATAAATGTAGGACTTTAAAAAAAACGCACCAACTTTTTCATGGAGGAACCTTGAAAAACAATTTAGAATATAACAATTCTGTATTCACGGCTGGAATTTAAATACCAAGCCTCACATCATCGGAAAATAAACTAAGATGAAAGTGACGGCTTTATCCATGTATCCACTGGTTCAGTTAGTGTATTTGTCAAATTAATCATTTATTTTACAAAAAAAAAATATGATGAGGTTGAAAATTAACTTAGGCTACAAACGCATTCAATTAAATCTCTAGGAAACAATTAAGCTACATGTCAATCACAACAGATTTTGTCTTAAAACTATTTGTGAAGAATGACCTTGAGCACGGGATGAATCAGGGGTAGAGCTAAAGGTAGCGGGCTCGATTCCTTTGTGCAGATTTAATTTTCCAACACGATTAAATGTCTTAAAATATTTTAATCGCATAGTATAAATGCCTCAAAGATAAGATTTATAAATGATGCCATGGGAAAGGCAATAGACCCTAATAAATATTATCAGAACGAGACTTTTCATAAAAGAATCGTGGAGGAAGTTCCAACGAATTAGAAGAATCTGGGCATAGATGGATTAAGCATGTGACGAGAGGTCAAGAAAAGATTGTGCCAAAAATTATGCTAATTGATAAAATAGTGAGGAGGAGACCTTTGAGGCTGCCAAGAATGAGTTGTCAAGAGGAAATAAGGAAGAACGTTGAAAGAAGAGATGCACGCTCGTAAACTGTCTGGAAAGAAAAATGGAGGAGTGACAAATTTGAGGGGATGAGGTCTTGTACGCTAATAACACGGAAGGAAAATCTGCTTAAAAAAATAAAAATAAACACTTTTTCACGTCACCATTGAAACATTTAACTATATTACCAGTGGGATTTTAAAGACATTTATTATACTACTAGTATAAATGATAAAAATTGATAGCTACAGATTAAAGTACCTCCCATATGAATATATGAAAATATAATAGTACCTTTGTCCTTTCTATCGTGCTTGAAATATATAAATAAGTTCTCCGGTATATTCCAATTTTCATAGGGATGGTTTTAGAACTACTTTAACGTATTCATAAAAGTTATGTGATCTGCAGCTGTCCCATTCTATAGTTAATATCAATTCCAATAAAATAACACTTTGGTAAAATGTTATCATTGTTCACTGCAAAAAAAAGAATTGATATTGTATAAAAGGCTCTTACTACATAAATCCTACTATAGTATGGGTAGTATAATGGAAATGAATAGTATTTTTAAATTTATTTAGTTTATCTCAATTAGTAATGTTTATAAACTATACTAGCACCAATAAATTGTGGGTTTATCATTCATGTATGTAAATAAATTTGCAAGAGCTCGCATTATATTATCAATATATTAACAAAACACTTAGGGCTACCAATCAAACCTATATTCGCATGCATTGACGTTCTTTATGTAGACCTACATCTAAACAAACAGTATTAGAAAGTATGTGTTCATGGAGCATGATAAATACAAATAATAATAATCATCATCATCATGGACAGTTTCTAACCCGAGCCCAGTTCGGTGGTTGTATAGTCAAAGGCGCTACTCTCGCAGTGGACTAAACTACCAGTGACAGGGAAATTGAGATTAAAATCTTGGTCGGGAGTACTGAGGGTGGTTTTTCCCAAAATGATTTTCCATTATACCTTCACGAAAATGCGGGTACATTATTTTAAATATAACCTTCCTAATCCATAAAACTAATCAGCGTTATTAGTACACAAGCGTATAGCCCGAGCGGGTAGCAAGACGCGGTACTAAGAAATATATATTTCCAGCCCCTGGCGGGATCTGTTTGGAAAATAAGGCTCTCCAACTCTTCAAGTCCTGAAAGTGCGGTAGATTCCCGTTGATTTCCGTAGTCAATTTTTCTAAGAGAGAAAGAGAGGGAAAGAACCTGCAAATTTTTATTCTAAAGGTATCTCACATACCTCCCAGGGTTCTTTTACATGACACAATCGACGGCCTTACTTCCCCTCCGAAAGTAAGTTGTGCTACATGCAGTGGCGGTTCGTGTATAGGCACTGCGGAACTGCAGCACCCCCTATTTCCACTTGATATTATCGATAACATTTAATATAGTGAGTCCTATTTTCTTTAGTTCTTTCTTTATTTTTGTAGTACAATATATATTCCTTAAGTTTAATGTCAGTACTTCAGTCGCCATCCCCCAGTTTATGAAGAAGATACAAAAATCTTTGTATAGAACTATGCGCTTCACAGTGCAAGCGACGGGGTGTTTGACTGTTGTGCGCATGCGCACATAGGAAGAGATTGGGGAGGAAGGTGGGACTGCCAGGTAGAGAGAACACTGTTGCTCTCGCAGTGCCGGCTCTGGCGTGATGGTGGAAGGCAGTTTTTTTTTACACAGCGTGTGTTGTGCTTTAAACCCATGTACCATATTCTTGAATGTGATAAAGGGTAGAAGAGTGTAGAATTAGATTATTATTCTGCTTTTAGCTATTCTATTGGATTTTTTTCTGGTTCTTTTATTTAATAAAAAGATTAAATACGCTTGCAGTACTTTCAATGGAGAAAAATTTCCTCAATTGTCATCCAGAGATTAAGGAGATAATTATTGAACTTTTTGCGCAAATTAAAACAAGAAGAATGAATTTCATTTTTAAATGAATAGACCAAGCTTGAACTGTAACAATTTAAGTTCAATTAAATTTTTAAAAAATTTGTTAAGATTTTATAAAGTTCCTGAATAAATTTTCTTTTTATACGTGTTTTTTTTCATTTTACACAATTTTAAAACAATGGCTAAAACTTTTCTGGAGCGGCACCCTCATTAATTTTAGCTACGAGCCACCACTTGCTATCACCTCTCGGGTTTTAAACCATGAACATATGATCATAGGTTTAGAACTTTACCTCAATACAACTGAGGTAGTCAAATTAATTAGATATTTTCAAATTTAATAGACTATAATGCCAAATAATATTCGATGGGTGGATTTAAAATCAATGGCAAACAATATTTACACCGATTTAATTTCGGAGTGAAAAGGACTTAAAATAGAGGACGGGAAATATATAAATATGTATATTTATACAAACCAGTATGTAGCAGATTTTGTGACCCAATGGTTAAATTCCAGATTGCTTCTCTTAAAAAAGTCATCTAAATACCCAAATACTAAAATGCATTTTTTTAAATATAAATTAATTCAGTTTAAAAAAAGAGGCGTAAAGCATATCTGACCATGAACGATACACTATCTAGTTCGGTCGCTTTGTATGTAGACTTTTAGCCGCTCTGTGGGAACTGAACGTTGTCTCGGGTATAACTTGGAGATTGTCTCACACGTCATACCGTAATTATATGACGTGATGATAGTGTTTATGGAGGTGTGGAGCCAGTAGAAATATTAAACCTAATTAACCAGACCATGGTGAACATAATAGCATCTCCCTTCTAAGAAAAAATACCTATGGTGCCACAGGGAATCGAACCGGAGATTTCAAGGTCAGTAATCAGGGGCGTTTACCACTAAATCAAGAGGTCAAACGGTACTAGGCTGAACTGGTTTTACATTATATCTGGGGAAGACTGACAAGGAAGATGTATTTTAATAGTATGCGTTAGAAAGATACCCTAAATCCCGGGACAAATTAGGTCCTCCGAACGTACATCTGTCATAAATATATAGGTCTAGAAGTGTGTTCTAGGTTAAGTTGGGCTGAAATTGCTAATGAACCGAAAGTAAAGCTTTCTCAAATAATATAACTTACGCTATCCTATAAAAGTTTAGATAAATATAAATATAGCGACCCAATTAAACCTTTTTTTACTAGAAAACCTTCAACAGGGGAGACGTATGAAACTATTTATTTATAGCCCTTTCTAGACCGTTCCACACAAAAGACGACTTTAGAAATGTCAGTCTGTCTCGTTCTTGCAGTTACGTCATGACTAATGTACATTCATTAGGATATTTTTATTTTATTTGGGGGGTGAAAGATAAGCATGATGAGCCAATGTTATTTATTGTTACCTAGCTCGTTTCCCCTACGGTTCCTTTCCTCCTATCCCCCCCCCTATATGTAAGAGATCTAATCACGCAACTACCCCCCTTAAATTGGGTTAAGAATTTTGGCAAATTTCACGACCGGGGAACACTCAGGTGCCTAGAATTCTACCCATATAACATTGCTTGCTTTCAGTTCAATTTGAAGAAGACTAAAGTTCAGTGTTAGTTAGTGTCGCAGTACTGTGAGCTGGGTTAAGAAGTTCACCATGGTACGTTCTTATTTAACTTGCCCGGGAAACAAGCTTATTTTTCCTAGCCAGAGCAAGCAACTTGTTTATATTTGAAAAACATAACTAAATTTCCGTCAAAAGAATATATCTTTGCGAATTTCTAAGAACAGTAAAAAGTGGCATTTTAAATTAATGCTAAGTAAGAATATTTATAAAATTATATTAATATATTTAAAAAATTCCATTATTTTATTGCGGTGTACATAGGAACGTTTATTAAAAAATAAAATCACTTGTGAAAGGCCTATTCAGGCAAACGTTTTAAGTTTGTGTAAAAGTAACTATAAAAAGAATGTCATTTTTTTAAATTTCAAAGCTTTTTAATGATACCGTTATGTATTTCTCAATTTTGTAAAAAAAAAAAAGAGTGCCAAACAGTTATTTTGTGGAATTAAGTGGTCCCAAATGGGATTGTTTCTAACGGGTGAAAGTATTTTTAGGTAGTGTGTTTAAAGTTTTAACCTAAAATCATAATATTTCGTAATTTCACGTTTAGTCATTTTAAGTGTGATTTTCCTTAGACAAACACACGTGACAAAATGTTTGTAAACATAAAGGTTAAAATGTAAAATTATTTTCTAGAAATCTAAATGCTAAGCGATATCTTTCAATTTGAATTATTACTAGAGGAGTTAAAATTGTTAATGTGATGAGATTATACTTTGGAATTAATCAATAATTTAGCTATACTAATCAAACTATAGAGTTTTAGAACAATTTATTTCACAAATAAGTTTATCCTAAATACATTTTACCCGAATTATGTTACGTACTAGTGGAAGGTAACTTTAAGGTCGGGGCTTAAAGGAACTGCTTTGCCTGGGGCCTTTTTGCTTTAACCCGGATTTTACTTCATTAAAATAAATCTAATACCAATTTTGAAATTCCTGTCTCAAGATGCACACGTTAGTGCACAGAGGTTATTTAATTTTATAACTCACACTACTGCTTGCGGTATATATTGTGGAAAGCACATGACAGACAAAAAAACCTCTTCAGCTTGTTAATATAGATTTTATAGTTAAATAAAATGGGTAAATAAAAATGAACATTACAATTTAAAACGTATATTGGTTTATTTTCAATTATATTTTGAGTTGAGAATTTTTAATGAAACTCAGGTGAAATGTCATCAGGATTAACATATATTCATCTAGGCATGTAAGATAATGCAATACAGTATAACTTTTTATTTAATTCGTTGTCTCATATTTGAAATATCCTAAATTTAAAAAACATTTTTTTTAGTATTTACGCAGCTTATACACAATAAATCAATAACCTCAAAGTATACTACATTTGTAAGCACACATACACATTGTATATATTTTTAAAAAACAAGAAAATTTAAACACAAAATATAAAACCTATAAAAATTCGCGTATAAATATCGCAGAATTACAATCATTGAGGACGCGCCCCACGTTGAGTCACGTGATCGCATCATCACAAAGAAGCGTTGAAAGCCGAGCCAACACATCCCCTGTTCTAGGAAACTTTATTGACATTCTTTCTATATGGGGTGATTTGATAAAGATGTTAAGATAGGTTTGAAATGATTACTAACTCAAAAACTACCTAACAATGTATATAGGCTTTAACCTATACAAATATTTTCTTCTAAAATTTGATTTAAAAGGTGTTTTTTTACCATTGATTTAAAAAGGAATTTCATGATGAGTCTTGGTGAGTTCGAACGTATCTAGTTTTTTGAATTAGCCAATGTCTAATTAGCCAGATACCACTGGATATATTTTTATATAAAGGGCCAGTTTCATAGTCAAATTTAGTACGCCTCAAGTGCGGTGCTACAATAAGTTCAAGACGACACCTACCTAAACCAGAATGGAATGGGCCAGTTTCCTATGCGAGAACGGCCCATTCCATTCGAGTTTACGTAGGTGACGTCTTTTATTTAGTGTAGCGCCACACTTGAGGCGTACTAAATTTGACTATGAAACTGGCCCATAAACTGCTCAGTCCCTAGAGCGTTAAGTCCGTTAAGTTGAACGTTCAGGGTTCAATTCCCTGTCCAGGTATAGTTTTTATCTATTTAGTATTTACATAATCATTCCATCAAAAGGGAATATAAAAATACATGTTTGATTAAATGACTATTAATATTTACTGATGAGGATATATTATTTTAACAAAATTTTTTTTTTAAACGTGTTCTTCTAGCTATGATCTTTTGACTAAATTGATAAAACGGTGCATGCCATGTGAATTTTAAAGAGTGAGTTTCTTTTAATAAAAATATAATTGGTATATACAATATTCCTTCGAACGTACTGTACGCATGGACTAAGTGGGTCTTTTATAACAAAAGGTAATAATTATTTCATAACATGTTTAATATTAAATGATTATTATAATGGTTCGCATATACAACTCTCTATTTTATAATGTCATGAAATAATTGTGTGTTAAAAAATGTGTTTAAAAAATATCACCATTTAATGTGTTCAAAACGGTTTTTTATTTTAGATATTAATTTTAGTTAAATATCTAAATTTCAAGTAAATTTTTATTTTTTGATTATTTTTTTAAGTAAAGGTATTTGTTATTTAATAACTAATATTATTTTATTTTATTTTAGAATGACCTTCCAGAAGAACAAATTAAGCGTAAGTATTTTTATTATAGTAAGATTAAGTTATAAATCTAAGTAAGTTAAACTGTGGTCTGTTTAGAATAAGCTGGTTTTTTATAATTTTCAGAGATATACCTTATTCTAAGACAGTAGTATGTATATGTTACAACAGTTTAAAAAAAAGTATACCTTCTTTTAAAACGATGGTTTATTTAAGTTACAATGGTTTTTAAAAATCTATAGGGTGACCTGGTGGTCTAGGGGTAAGGTGTCGGACTTCTGTGCTGGGGGTCCGGGGATCAATCCTCGGTCCCGACACAGATTTATCTGATTACCAAACCCTTCCTTCACCTCTGACAAGACATCTTGTTAATGTGGGGAATGCCAGGCTTCCACCGTGGTTCGGATTCCACGTTAAACTGTAGGTCCTCCATTCATCTCACATTCACCTTACCATTACACATTAGCGTAAGTGCGTTTAACCCGAACGGGTAGTAAGACGTGGTGCTAATAATAATAATAAAAATGAATATTTTATTTTAAAACAGTATTTTATTTATGTTACTGAAGTTTAGCTATAGGCCCCTACCTAAATTTGATTTTCATAAAATTGAATACTTTTAGTAACGTAAAAGAAACCGTCCATTTTTTAGTTAAAAAATTAAATATACATGTTTGAAACCATCCAAAAATTAAAGTTTTTTATGTGACCCAAGTAATTAATTTCGTTTTATCATTCGTGCTATTTATTAATTTGTTACGAATTTTTTAAACTTGAAGTTAAATGCTTTCATTCTGTCCCCCCTCACCCCCAAAAGATTAGACCTACTCACTTCGGTGGCCACGTGATCTTTCAGTAAAATAGGCTGCCGATAACGGGGAGATTAATGTTCAAATCTTGGACGGGTGTACTGAGAGTTGTTTTCCAAAATGGTTTTACACTCTCTCCCCGCGAATTCGAATACATTTAACAGAAATGTAACATCTATAATCCCTAAAACCATTAATATAATTAGTACATAAGCGTATAACCCGAACGGGTAGTAAGACGCGGTGCTAAATAAAATAAGACACAGTGACGCCTACGTTGAATTCAATTTAAATAATCGAAATACCCGCATCTCCCTATTCAACTGATCTGTCCTCATAATTTCACAAATAAGGAAGTGGTGATGAAGGTGGAATTTATAGAAAGTGTGCCTGCATTTTCGTCAAAAGTGATAGAGAAAGAGAAAACAACTCAAATACACAAAACTGGGATTCGAAACACAATCTCCTCGTCTCCCGAAATCCAGACAATAAGAGCTCACCATATTTGTCACATGTGATTGACTACCTGTGCAGGTAGAATAATAATTTAATTAGTCAATATGAAAAAGGTAGCTGGGGCATTATTCCCTTTTCAGATGTCTCGGGCTGGCTTCCCATACTGAAATATTCCACTACGGTTTTTCTATCTTCTCTCCAAGAAAACGCCCTTACAGAGTTCCTTAAAATGCAGCTACCTCTTCCTGTGTCTTTTAACTATATTATACCTGCACCAGTGAGCATGTGGGCTTATGAGCTTATCTACTCTGTTCTTTACCAATGTATATGTGTAGTTCAGGGTTCGATTCTCTTCTGTATATACTAAGGTTCTTTTTCTAAACTTCTTTCACTCGTTCTCCACGCAAATGGGAGTACATTTCCTTTACAATATGCGTATAGCACGGACGAGTGTTGAGACGAGTGGAAGATATATATATATATATATATACCTCTCTCTCTCTCTATATATATATATATATAAAGTCACTGTGGCCCCGAGCGGGCAGTTAAGAAACTAAACACTTTAATAATATGTTCTTTGTTTAGTTTTGAAAAGAGCGTTTGACGCATTTGACCACGAAAAGAAAGGATGTATATCCACGGACATGGTGGGCACCATCCTGAACCTCCTGGGACAGCAACTAGAACCGGAGACCCTTAAAGAGATCATTGATGAAGTAGATGCTGACGGTGAGTGCGCAGACCGGGGATGATACGTGGAGTGCTGTAACGTAATGTGTGCCACCAAAAAAATAAAAGTTGTGTATTTACTTGTAAAAAGTGTCCAAAGTACCCATCTCACTACCGACTAGCCGGAAAAATTAGATGCAAGATTAATCTAGAACCAAAGAACTTATATAAGTATGGTTTTATTCACTCTAAACTTGACAACAATGAGATTAGAATCAGTTTTATAGTTTGTTCCATTTAAAATATTTTGTTAATAGATTGCATTGTTGATTTAGTGCTCAGAGTTCCTGGCAGCAGATCCATACGTTCTAGGTTCAATACCTGGGGCTTATAGATTTTTTTTTGTGTGTGTGAAGCAGTGGGCCTGGAACGGAGTCTATTCAACATTGTTAGGATAAATGAGGAGATACTTGAATGGAAAGTAGTGGATACAGTCTAGAAAACTGATATTAACGGTTGGAGATTTCTTTGTGCCGACCACATGATACCTTTAATCCGCATAAGTTGGCACTATCTTTGCCAACCGATGGCAGCCGCTCTACCGGTATGGCTGTATTTGAGGCTGATACCATGGAGTTTTTTTTCCTCCCTGTCATACAATCTTCCACAGTAAGGTCATAAGTCAGGTTTGTTTGTAAGTTGTGGGTTTATATAACTTTTGGTATTAGGAAGTTCACGCAAATATCCCAACAAAATAAAATATTGGGTAAAATTTTTCCGGTTATCTTTCTTTACCTCTCATTTTACGATAAATAATGTATAAAGAGCTACAATTCCTAGGGCCGTACATGTAGTCGATATTTTGAGGTCAGACAATTTTCTAAACTGCCGGTTATTCGTTAACTGGGAGAATGGTTGATACCCGAGACTAGACCATTAATACGACTTTGAGTTACCTTATATCTAAGACAATCTTTCTCAAATGTGTGTCTCAAAATTCACTAGGTAGGTGTGCTGAGTATTTCTAGACATCATGTTATTGTTGTTATGATAGCTGATTAAAAGTAGTTTAGTTCAATTAACATATTTTTTAAAGAAATAAGAGCAAAATGTTCGAAATATGTAAGAGGTTATGTTTATTTTACAGAGAATTCAATGGCTTACAATTAAAATATTTGCATAATTAATAAGGAATATAAGCTTGTCATAAAAAAATCATGGTTGAATATGTGACAAACGCAGGCGTATTTCCTGATTAATAATAATAATAATAATTAATAATGGCACGTCGCGTCTAGGCTAGAGCATTTTTAAGCTAGTTTGTGGGAAGATTATCCAATAGTAATGCACCGTTGCCTTAGGGACGCCCGAATGTACTAAACGTACATCTTTTCCGTGGGGGCTCTTTCCATGTCTCGATGAGAAGGGCTGATGGTGATAGTGAGTTTGAGGTTATGGAACCAGTGGAAACACACCTAACTAACTAAACACTGGTGTGCGTTGGAATTATTTCATTTTTGTGAAAAATATCCATGATACCAGCCAGGAATCGAACTCTGGACCTCTAGGCTCGTAGCAAGTTGCATTGACCACTATACCAAGGGCTCGGTTCCATGTTCAACTGAAATAAGTTTTTGTGAATGCGTATGGCCGAGCCCCCCGTAGTGTTGCCAACTTTAACGTTCATTATGTTGCGGAGGAGAGTTACGGGTAAGAATGGTGTGTCGTGAACAAAAAAAAAAAAAAAGATTGAGAACCACTTATCTAGGGGTTGAAACGCGCTCCCGGGGTTAGTAATATTATACACAAATTGTGCCCACAGGTTCAGGAGAGCTGGAGTTCGACGAGTTCGTGACGTTGGCCGGAAGGTTCCTCGTGGATGAAGGTACGGAAGATGCCGAGGCCATGCAACAGGAGCTGAGAGAGGCGTTCAGATTATACGACAAGGAAGGTAAACCATTGGATTTTATAAGTTACAGTAGCCCCGTGGCTTCTTTGGTGCTGACTGACAGCTCACAGCTGACAGCTGACAGTCAACATTTAGGTGTATGCCTAAATTTTGACTGCCAGTACTGACAGTTGCTAAACACATGTTTTTGCAGATTATATGGTTCGGCGTAGGGATACATAATTTGGTCTGGTAAATTTTCAAAGCTTTTACCTGTCAGTCAGCACCAAAGAAGCCATGGGGCTACTGTAGTTGCTATAATTGAGTGTTCTTTAAGGTCCTTAAGAGCGTACGTACATCAACAGATGAGTTTTACGCTTACATTTAATTTGATTAAAAACACGTTTTAAACTAATTTTAAAGATGTACAAAGATCTTATGGAAAGTTTATTTATACATTAAAAAATTTGACAGTGATTCCCTACACTTTAATAAAAAAAAATCACCATTATTTTAAAATGACGATATGATCGAAATTTTCAAATATAAAAATATTAAAAGGAAAATCTACAATTTAAAAAACGTCCATTTCTTGAGTTCTACAAAACAGATTAATTTTTTTTGACAAGCTAAATTACATTTAGGATTTTTACTTTCATCATAGTATGCATATTTTTACTAAAGAAGCTGCAATCTCTGCTATGACTTTCTTAATAGTGGACATTTTATCTAACAGCTATAAAAAGTTACTAGGTCTTTTGACATATTCTATGTCAAGTCATGTAACTTGCAGCTGTAATTTTTTATAGAGATTATCAAAAGTAATACTAATTTTATAGTCATATGTTATCAATGTTGACCAAAATAGTTTGTATTTTGTAAAATATGCTTTAAGTGTTCATTTGAAAAAAAAAACAAGTTTTCTTCTAATTTACGTTAGTCGCTAAATGTATGGGTGATAACATAAATTATATTTAGATTTCCGATGTCATAAGAAAATCGTTTATGTATCTAATAAATATGACTTGAGTCATTGATTTACACAAAATTCATAAAACGTTTGAGCTCAAGTGTACTAACTTTTGTTTGTGTGTGTCATATTAATATAAAATACTTGTTAAATACTCCATATAAAATATTAAAGATCCTTAACTTTTCTTTTATAATATCACACGAAACCTTCTGGCTGTGAGTAGACTTCAATCTCCAACTAAATATTCATCCAATATGTGGATTCAAAGTCAAATATTTTAGAGACGATTAATAGGTAGTAGACAAGATTTCAAGGTGGGCCAACTAAATGAGAATTAAAGTGATGCACAAATATTTTTAAAGGGGCTTAATCTCGAAGGAAATATCTCATAAGTAAGTCCATTGATTGTCAGTAGATCTAATACAAAACTATTTTCTATACTTCTATGTTCATTTCAATTAAGAAACGTTGTTTCCAAAGTGAACAATTTTTACTTAGAAAATGTTCTAAAATTATTTAGGCCTATTTACATTTATTGTGGTGACTATTATGCTTATTGAATGTAGCCTTAAGATGTATAAGTAAATAAAGAAGCTACTTTCAGTAGTGAAATGAAACTTTTAGAAAAAATGCATTATTTTTGATGATAATATCTATCAAACATAACAGGTGCAGATAATATGTTTTGACATATAATTAAAAGAAAAATTATTTTAGTGGCTGTTACAAAAAGGTATTCTTATCAGAGTTGGACTGTTCTCTTGTCTAGTTGGTTCTACCACTGTTCATGAAGGAGGATAAGCATATAATCGTAGCCAATGTCATGCTAACTTTAAACGGCTTTTCATCAATAAAACAGCTATTTCCTCTCAAGCGTGTTCAAGGTCCGATATATTCATCGCTCGCGGCTATGACTTAACTGCAACAAGGTCGTTAATGTCACAACATAGAGCTAGGACAGAGTAGAGCCTGATCTAGCCTGGAGGGCGGGCGTTAGACCACTGCGTGGGAAGAACATCAGGAGAGTGTTTACCAATGTTTGTGCAACCGAACATGGCCGCTGTCAAATTAGAGCGAACAAGAAATGCAAAGGGATAGTCCCTTTAGTATGGGCAAGGGCTTAGTTCGGTGCTAGAACCAGTTGCACTGGATTCATCTATAGTAGGACAATGATTGAAAGAACCTTGTAGAAACCAAATATTTGTTAACAACACTGAAAACATTTTATAAGGATGTGCAAAGTTTCGAATGGTCTAAACCACGAGTCAAATCTCGTTCACTTCGGATTCAACACTGGAACTAGCATTTCCATCACATAAATATTTCATAGCGAGAAGAAACCTTCGAAATACTATGAATATATTTGAAATATATCACTGTTTTTAAAATATTTCAACATATTAAATTTATGTTTAAAGCAGTTCTAAACAGTAAAACACTGACTATTGATTAAATGGCATCCATAACGAAAGCGTAGCCAAATCTTATAAGTCAGTATAAAATAAAGTGTTCTTTGTTCTTTTATCTAAAACTGTTCTTACATATTTATGCAATGTGAAAGATTTAAAAATTTAATATAGTGTTATGTGACAGTAGAAACATTATTTTAATACTTATTATTATTATTATTATTATTATTATTATTAAGCACCGTGACTTACTACCCGTTCGGGTTATACGCTTTAAGTACTGATTACGGTGATGGATTAGGAATTGGGAAGGTTGAATTAGAGGAAGTGAACCTGAATTTGCGTAGAGGGAGAGTGGAAAACCATTTAGGAACAACCAACCCCAATTCACCAAGCCGAATTCTAACCTCGATCTCCCCGTCCTCAGCAGTCGAGCTCAACACGACTAGCGCGTTAGCCAACTACGCCACCGAGGCGGGTCTTAGTACTTCGTATTTAACAATTAGCCTTCACACAATTATTTTATAAGTAATGATACTATCAATCAAAAGTTACAGTTGCATATCACATACACAACCGTGTGAATGTATTAAAATAATTCAAGTAACTTTTGTAGTTGTCAGATATGGTTCTTCTTACCATAACTCTACTATAGCTTTATTTTTTAATTGGTTTATTTTCATATTCTCTCATGACTGATAATTACCCATTTCCTTAAAACTTTACAAACTTCTCGTATCTTTAAGTTCGTATAATTCGTGGATAGGCGGAAAAAGCTCTAAAACGGGTGGCAATAAAAATTATAATACTCGTTTAAGTGTACGTAGTTTGATTACTATGGTTATTGCATACATTTAACTTGTATTTTCTAAACCAAGGGCATTTATGACACACTACCAAAAAAACTTGATCCTAACTACAAAAAAAAAATACAAAAGAGTCAGTACGCCAGTGGGCGCGCGGACTAAATAGTGAGGCTTGCATGAGTCTCAATTTCTGGTGAAGGGTAGTCGGGGCTCGAATCTCAATCAGATGTACTGACCAGGATTTTTTCTCATTCATTTAAAAAGCTTATGTTTAAATTACATTGTGCTAATGACAAATATTTAGTAGCTGTTGAAACTACAATATGTATAAAATTAAATTAAGAGTATCTACTTACGGAATAATTTATTTATTTTGAGCAACATGGTTTTTTGGTATAAAAACTGCAAAAAGTATGGATTTTAACTCACATTACATTCTATTACACATTGAAGTGAGACTTTAGTTGTGAGAACATAAAGTCTGTAATAGTTTTCTCGATTATTCATAGGTAACGGCTACATTACGACAGGAGTCCTGCGGGAGATCCTTAAAGAACTGGACGACAAGATCACGGAGGAAGAACTAGACATGATGATTGAGGAAATTGACTCTGATGGATCGGGCACCGTTGACTTTGATGGTAACAACTTTTTACCCAATAATTTAAAAAAAAATACATGGGCGAAAAAATTTTAGTTGCTAAGAGAGGGTTGAAAATAAAATAAAATACCCCTGCTTTGGGTCTTACAAACTATTCGGTAGAGGTGTGCGAGATCGACGTTTTTGGTTTGAGATGAGATCGGGAATGGGAATTTTAGAATCTCTTACTTCGAGACGAGAACGAGAATTAAAAATGTAAACCCAATTATTTCTAAATTTTCTAATATTACGTACGTTAAGACACTAACAATATTTAATTTGTTAAATTAATATATAGGCCCTAACAAAGAAACTTTAAACAAATATATATAAAGTTAAAAATGTAATCAATTTTTAATACTTTTACTATAACTTAGGATACTTAAATTATAAACAATTCTGAAACACATATTACATCTAAATTTAAATCTATAATAGGTTGACATACAAATTTATATTTAAATAATAAATAAAACATGAAAAACCAGTTTAAAAGTAAATTAAATATGAAATAAAAAGCTATTTCTGATTTTTTCAGGATTACAAAATATGTTTCCCGACAATCGGGTTGGGAACGGGAAATATCTTTTCCCGCGGTAATGCCGCACACCCCTACTGTCCGGAATATTCTCATACATACTACAATGAATTATTATTGAGTACGGAAAAGTTTTGAAGAAGTGAAGAGAGTTTAAAGAACCATTTAATTATTTTGTTTTCATCTCAGCTCACCAGGTTGTGATTCTAACCTCAATCTCCCCATCACCGACAAATGACTAGGCAAGATTTAAGCCTTTAATTGTCTGCCCATACTTGTACTGGTTGTTACAATATATGATTACCGGTTATAAGCCCGATAAAATGTATGACTTTGACCTAAAAAGCTGGTATTCGGTCCTGAGTGGGTGAGCTGAGGGCTCGTTTTTAGAATATTGTTTGCTACCCTCTTCTCTAAACAAGTATGGGTAATACTATCTCCCTTACTCTTGTTACCACTAACTTATGTTAAAGTATATTTTTTAATTACGGATAAACAACTAATGTAGCTAGGATATTTCAACGTAAGGCGTAATAAAATATCGATTCAAGTGATTGGTTAAATAAATACACATGTACTGAAAGATTTATTTGGAGTTATAGATTTATGATCGATCTCAAACTAGATATAAAATTTACGTTTATAATACTCATATTTTAATAATAAACATGTAATTATTATGATTCGTTATTGTTTGAGCACCACGTATATATACCCGTTTTGGTTATCCACATATATACAGTAATTAGGTAGGGATGAGGAAGGTAGAATCCAGAGGAAAAATTACAATAATTTTCTTAGGGGTTGATTATAAAACCACTCAGTAAAAATCACTCTCAGTATACCTGAACCAAGATTTGATCCCCCATTTCCCCATCATTGGTAATCTAGTCTAATGAAAGAGTGACATCTAAGACCATACGACCACTGAAGCGGGTATTTTTTTATATGTAACTTGTAGTTATATTGTGTGATTAGTTTTGGAAAATGCATGCTATTCTCGGCCAGTGTTGTTGACATCTTGCCTACCTTCAACTCAGAATATACAAAGTAATAATTTTACCGGTTGATCTCTATGAGTGTGAAACGTGGTCTCTAACCTTACATGACAAAAAAATAGAATTTGTTTGAAAACAAGGTGCTTAGGACAATATATGCTCCTAAAAGGGATTCAGATACTGGGAGTGGTGGAGGTTACATAATGAATAGTTACATTTATCTTGTACTCGTCACAAGACGTCGTTAGGATAGTCAAATCTCTCAGATTAAGGTGGGAAGGACATGCGGCCAGAATGGGAGAATCTAGAACCTTGTTCAGGGTACTAACTGGCAAAAAACAAAATGAGAAAAGACCATTGGGAAGACCTAGATGCAGATGGGAGGATAACACCAGAATGGATTTGAAAGAGATAAGGTTTAATGAGGTAGACTGGATATAATTAGCTCAAGATAGGGATAGGTGGAGTACTTTTTTTGGTGTGGCAATGAACTTTCGAGCTACTAATGCCAGAGTAATTAAATGTGATTAGTTAACAAAGTTTCATTTTGTCATTCACACTTTAAACCAAACTACCATTATTATTATTATTAATATAACACCTTCCAATACAAGCAGCATTGGCCAAATTGTCTAAATCTTTATACCTATTTAGTTTGGAGAGGCTAGGGTTAGTCTCTCTGCCAAATCCGTGGGAACCGGTTGCCTATATTTTATTTTTACTGTGCTTTACCATGAACTTCTCTCAATTAGTCCCACGCCACCCTCCATCCTTCATGTGCAATCTTAATTAAGACAGAATATTATTTGTAATAGCAACGTTAGCAGCTATATCTACGCTGGTACGAGTGCACATTCTGTTAACATACCTTTCTTCATTATTGTTCCTTGTATTTGCCATTAAGATGGTATGGATGGAAACGCGAGCTAAGGTTTATATTTTTTGCAGTTTTTAGAATTTTTGCCAAAATAAAGTAATCTATTGCTCCTGTAAATGCTTTTAGTTTCACTTTTCTACACACATAAATCTCATTAGTTCCGGAATAGAAACTTTCTAAACGATGAGAAAAAGTCTTGTTCAAAATCCTCGATGCCTTACTGAAGTAATATTTTATTTATTTTTAGGTCACTTTAGTGGTCGAATGGTCTAATACGTCACTTTGTGTTAAACCGACCTGCTGATGACGGGGATATCGGGATTCGAATCCCAGTCAGCTCTACTGAGGGTGGTGTTTACTAAATGGTTTCCCATTCTTCTTCCACTCAAATATGGGTAGATTATCTTTAAAATATTTCATTTCTCACCCCTGCCCTATTAGACTAATTATCATATATGTGTATACTGTATAACCTGAATAGGTAGTAAGACGCGGTGAAAAAATATATAGGTCCTATATAAATTTTGGTCAAAATAATTTTTGTTATAAAAACTTCAAAAATATGTACCTTAAAAAAAATTTCCTTCCATCTCACCTTGACAATCCTTTTGTTAAATGCATGAATTATTGTTTTAAACGCCAGCTTTGTAAAAATATAAAATCCTACCTGTATATGTTGTTGATTGTTTTCAGAGTTTATGGAAGTAATGACCGGAGGAGACGATTGAACATGAACCAAAGAAAGCAAATTCAGACCGAATGTGAACTCACAACAGAAATAACGTGTGTGTGCCATCTGTTAAAAAAACAACAACAAGGAGAGAATGACTATAGTACTGCGACACTATCGTATCGAAAAGTGTAAAAAAAACTAGTGTAAGCTTGGTCAAAAACAAAAAAATATTTCAACAAACGAAATAAAGTTGCACTCTCTACACTATGCTGGATTTATTTGTATTTATTGTACTAAACGAGCATTCTCTTATCACAGGACTTTACATCTAAACTAACCTGGTACATCTCACGAAATACAGAGCCATTTGACCTTGGTGCCGGAAATGTATTAATATATGGATTATTGAACGTTCCAAATCACCAATATTAAATTATCTTTATTATCACCTGGGGTTGAACTAAGATCACTTAGGCTGTTGATAACCAACATAAATACTCATCAAAACTGAAGAAAACCTATTATATTTTTCCCTGTTTTAATTATTTACTAACAATACCGGTATCTTTCACTTTGATTTCTTTACTAATTAATGAACTCGCGTTTTAATCCAAAATATGTGAACATTTACATTGAATTCTATAAATAATATTGTTAGGTTGATCATATGCAAAATCTAACATTATATAAGTTCATTTTATAAGTAATTTTATCAATAAAATATATATTAAATTAGGGCCTAATCTTTTAGGCGCTATCTGTAAAGAAAGTTATTTATAAAAATGTGAAATAAAGTGAATTAAAAAAATAATAATGACTTTATTACACATCTTAGAACAAGACCCTCTATTATCGTATTTATTTTTATGCACATGCTATTTTATAGTGACTTATCGTAACTCAATTATGTGACAAAATAATTGTAAAACACATTATTTAATACGGTTTTATAAGGACCCGTACCGGTGGCGTCAACCTCGCCATTAACTGGATTGGCAGTGGCTTTTGGTTTGTGGCACGAATCTCAGCTTGGTTTTCCGGAAGTAAGTTTCCTTGTGCTATTCATCACTTTTATTTCCCCATTTCCTTTCCACTTAAATTATGGTGCACTTCCTATAAAATACCCTCCTCATCCTTAATATTAAAATTAAGTCTTAATAACCATGGAGTTAAAACGTATCACAAAAAATAGACAGTTTAAACTGGCCCCGTGGTACTGTGGTCAGCTCTACAGTTAGCAATCTATGGGTCCCAGTTCGATTCCCGGCTGGCACCTTGGGTATTTTTCCAGTAAGCGGAATATTATCCCAACGGTCATCAGAATTTGGTTAATTAGGCTTAAGTTAGGTTGAGATCTTCATTGACTACACCCCGTCATATTAATTATCATCATTATCAGGACATTGAAATAGTCTCCAAGGAAAGGATGTACGATTAGTACATTCGGACATGCCCTGGGCAACGGTACATTAGTACTGGCTAATCTTCCACAAATAGGCTACACGTAATTCTCTTACACGTATAAATAAATACAAAGCAGAAGGAAGTACATATTTAATTGGGAAATAAATACAAAATAGATATTTGTGTATTATAACATTTAAAAAATACACATATTTATTGGTATTTGAACAGTTCCATAGTCCTCTGTGTATTCAACTCACAAAACAAGTAGAGTAAACAGTAAGATGGGATTGATGGGAACATAAGTTATGGTCAATTTCTTTTCAGTTTTTGAGACGAAAAACCTTTTTTGTTCAAAATAAATCATATATTTCTTCAGTAAATATATTTATTTTATTTTATAAACATACAAACATTAACAGTTGTTGATCATTGCGTAATTTGAACATTATTTTTTCTCTTATTTGAAAAATAACTAGTCAAACTCCACGCTGTCCATTACTAATATTCAAGAACTTTGAGATTATTATATGTATAAAATTAAACTAAACCTATCTATCGAGAAAAAAAAAATTACACTTTTTTACATAAAAACTCATATGTTAGGAACTTCAATTCGCATTTCCTTGCGATCACTTTGATATTATTTCCTAATATGAATCACATTGAATACAGGTTTTATCTGATAGAACAAAATATTTTTATAAAGAAATTGAGCAACTTGTCGGTAGGTACCACTAATATTTAGTCGTCACCACCTGTCATGACCTCCATGAACTCTGAAATAAGATAAAATAAATCATTATATTATGAGAAACATAATTATATTTCTGATTTCTACTGTAACTTTAATATTTGATGTTATAATAACAAAGACTACAATAAGAAATAAATTGAAGGTTAAAGGTTGAATAGACGAATATGATGTAAATGTGTAATTCTCTAATTAACATTGCTTTGATATATTTTATAGCAAGTCTTTCAATTTTAATTTCAGCTCCATGATTATGGTGCGTCCAATTGTTAGCACCGAAACATGTCGGTAAAATAGAACTTCTGTAGAAACACAACATCATCATTACAGAAATTTCAATAACAAAGGAGTAAGGGAAGTCAATCCCAACAACAAGACTGTAATAATAATTTTTACATATTTATATTCATTTCATGTTATTAATGTTTTTATGAACTTAGATTTAGATATTTTAACTCGTGTTATTTCTTTTGCTTCATATTTACTTTTTAATTATCCCACCCCCCTCTTAACTTCTTTAATATTTATGGAACTTATCCCCTACTTTAATCCTCAATTTTAGCTTTTACATTTTCATTTTATTTTCCTCCTGCATAATTCTTAACTTAATGGTTAATCTCTACTTTAATTATGTCTCACTAATTTCGCTTTCTTTTTTACGTTATTCGTAATTGAATTTAATTAGTCTGCTTACTTTTACCTCACTTAATTTAACTCGTTTCATTTTGCAATTTTAGTATTTATTCAATGTTAATTTTTTCATTTAATTAAATGAGTTTAAAGTTTCTAATTCTATTTAAACTAATTTAAGTGTATTCTAATTAATCAACACTTATATGTATTTCCTATTAACTATATTTATTTATACTATTTATACTTTTAATTTGACCTGCAATTCATTTAAATATGCCAACTATGTTTACACAATTTTAGTCCACTTTCTATCCCATATCATTGTTTACTTTAGCATATTGCTCAATCTCTGTTATTAAACTGATTACACATTTACATCATTTTCGTCTATTCAACCTTTAACATTCAATCTATTTCTTATTGTAGTCTTTGTTATTATAACATACTCTAAACTCCTTACGAAAGATTATTTTAGAATGTTTTCTAAAATGTTTAATATTTGAATTTAATAAAAAAAATATATAACAATTTGAAGTGAAGATTTATAAACAGATAGCTCATTTCAGCATAAAACTTAGGGACCATCAATAAAGTACTCAAGGCTTTTTTAATTAAATGTTTTCTACCCTCCCTCCATGTAACAACCAAATAAACATTTACTTTAAATAAAACCTTGCATTTCAACTAGAAATAAACCTCTATCAAAATTCGCCTACTATAAGCCGTAAAGCTTGTAATAGACCGGATTACTGGTAGGTGCTATTTAAAAAGTGTATATGGAAACCATGATTCAGCCTACTGAGGGGTGATTTTCCATATGTTAATTTCCTCTACGCGATTATGTGGGTGTAGCTATTTCTTTTAAAATCAAAAGCCATGTTGCCACACAAATAGCAAAAGAATTAGTCGACATTTATTAGGGGTTTTCCGTGTTACACGCTACAATCCATTGTTATTTTCATTTGTATTTTTAGGATTTAGGGCCAATATTGGCTGTAAATAGCTTAATTAACTAAACCAGGGGAAAGCAATGATAAGGATGAAATGCCAACTTAATTAGACGTATGTAACTACCATCAAAGTCCACGGTCCCGGATCCATCGGAGTCAATCTCCTCGATCATCATATCGAGTTCCTCATTCGTGATCTTTTCGTCCAGTTCTTTTAGGATCTCTCTCAACACAGCTGTCGTGATGTATCCGTCACCTGCGGGCATAACAATCATGTTCTGTTAGGTATTGTTATTTCTGTGATAGCAAGCCTAACGCCTTATACCATGTGGCTACAAGCGGCTTTATCATTTTATAATAATTGTCACGAGAATAGCATTGGATAATTATATTAATTAAAGGTTTGGGGAAATAATGTGCTATATCACAACAATGAGGTCTTGAGTTGTGAAATTCTAGAATTACTCTGTAGTAGAGTATTTTCAATCATGAAAGTTCTTTATCGCAGATCTGTACAGACAATTAAATCACATTAGTTAAATTAAAATTTACCAATTTTTGATTTCTACTCTTAAAAATGCCCTAACTTCTTAACTCATAAAACATTGAAAGGAAATACCTTCTGTAGAAGAATGTTTAGAAATCTTAGTCTATTGAGTTGGATATTAGCGCCGTTGTCACTGCCTACTAGATTTAAGGCTACTACTATTACTACTACTATTACTAGACACCAGTTTCCTTAAGAAGGTTAGGTAAAGCTTTATGTTGATCGCTTGATAAATCTTGAGGTTTTTACGAGTCGAAACTTGTTTCCCTCCTACACACAATGATAGTGAATGTCAAAACAAATAATACCTGTAACTTGAAAAATCCATCATTAAATAATAGCTTTAAAAATACAGTTGCCTTAAACCTCTATTCAAGGCCCCACTATCACCTCAAGTTTTACCATTTTCACGGGGGAATAACCCACTGGTCCCCTTATCAACTTGGGAGTATTCCATTCCCCTAGATCCCCAGTTTTCTCAACGTTGCCCTAGTCATCTAGTCACCTGGGGAATTTTTAAAATTTCAGAGTTTGGAAATTCAAAGTTGAGAGATTCACTGACTTCCCCCCACCCCCACCCCACCACAAATGTGGTTCGCGAGACTACCCTGGCACCAGGCGGTCAAGCAGTATACAAATGATTTAGATTATTCTATTATTAGGGCTTTTCCGGTGATGGTAATTGACCAAAATATCAATCATATATTAATATCCAAACTTTCACAGTTATTTCTTTCATATTCAATTATACTAAAGTAAAACATTACTAAACGTTTTATTATTTAGCTATAGATTACTAATAAAGATAATTTAGCTAAGAAAATTCAGAGATAGAAAACTTAGTTTTTTCAGCCATTGATCGCCAAATGTGAGGAAAGCCTTTTGTTTCAGCAATAATGTTTGTACTGTTGATTGAAATTTTAACTTTATTTTGTTGGAGTACATAGAACATTCTTGGATTTATTTTAAAAATTACTTATTTATGTTGGATCGATTATGGTTTATATATTTTTCCATCTCACAGCCACCTTCTTTGAGGTTGACTACAACTTTAGTTTAGTAGGAAACGAACCCAAGAAGTGTTTTATTTTGTATGGATGTTGTTGACGCGAAGGCAGTACACAGGGATAGGGTAGTGTGGAGAAAGTTAGTGAGGATGGATTAGTTATGAAGTTGTTTTTTGATCTATTTTCACAGTATCTTGCCTACCCCATAAGGGAATGGCGTGATTGGTTATGCATGCATGTAATGTAAAAATTGTAATTTGTGTGCCTAATTACCTTCCTTGTCGTACAACCTAAAAGCCTCTCTCAGTTCCTGCTGCATGGCCTCTGCATCCTCCTCCACCAGGAACCGACCGGCCAAGGTCACGAACTCATCAAACTCAAGCTCCCCTGAGCCTGAAGGAAAAAACAATAATTATTTTTAAAGAAAAACTTAGAATGATTCTCGAGTCATATAAAATATGGAATCATTTTTATAACTTGATGAAAAGTTTACAAATGCCAATTGGTTCTTTAAATTTATATTTAGTAAAATTTGAAATATTAGTGCTCATAATAAATGCAAATATATGTGTGTTTGAGTAATCAGAAAAAATAATAGAGTGTTTCTTTAATAAACCATATTAAATGTGTTCCAGTAATCAGAATAAAATGGTAGGTTATTTCTTTATTAACAAACAAAATATTTATATCACCTACTATTGCTTCTAACAATTTCAAAAGTAGCTTGGCAAGCGTTTTACAGGGGCAATGAGGTCATGAATTGAAGCCAACTAAGTGTAGTTTTTGTAAATGATTTGCCAGTATTTCCTAACAGGTTTAGTTAAATTTTCTTTAAATTCCAATGCCAAATTTCCCCATCTCTTCTGCCCCATTAGTAAATACATGAAGAACAAATCTCATTAGCAATTTAAGCGAAATGTTTTCTAGATGATACTTTTCAATAAACATTTGCGAATTCCAAATATGAGTAAATAAAGTATAGTAAATTATAATTGTATAACATTTATTTGAATTTGTTATTATAATTACCAGAGTTGCTAACCTTAAAGTCAATGTGTATCAAATTACAATATTGCTAACCTTAAAGTCAATGTGTATCAAGTTACAATATTGCTAACCTTAAAGTCAATGTGTATCAAGTTACAATATTGCTAACCTTAAAGTCAATGTGTATCAAGTTGCAATATTGCTAACCTTAAAGTCAATGTGTATCAAGTTACAATATTTTCTCATGGTAAAAGCAGATCAAAGATCATTATTGTAAACAAAAACTGTTGGCCTAAAAACAAATCGCCAACTGGGTCTAATAAATAAAGAGCAGTTTGTTATGTGTATTTATAATTTAGTCATCAAATTTCAGAGCCCATACCAGCAGGGATGAAAAATTATTTGGTTCAGTTGCTATTAGCCATAACAGTTCTAAAAAATGCATTCAAGCATGCAGAATTAAACATCACTATGCACACTTGTGAGAAGTATTGCAGAGAAAAGTTTGGCTTGGAGTTACCGAAGGTTTTAGGTTTATCTAAATACGGTAACTCCTTTATTTTTATAGTCTGTACAAATTTAACCCAATTCCCGTTGTGTTTTATAGCTCAAAATATTAAGCAGAATCAATAATATGCAACAAAGGTTATCTTAACTTAATACGCTTGCCATGCTCGTGGCATAATGGCTAGAGGTACCTAGTTCAATTCCCAGCTGGTATTGGGAGATTTTTCTCGAAAGAGGAATAATTGCCATGGTCATCAGGGTTTGGTTAATTAAACTTAAATTAGGTTAAGATCTTCATTGGCTCCCACCAACCCCCATCATGTTCACTAACAATATCACCTCATTTCATCAGGACATGGAAATAGCCTCCACGGAAATAATGTACGATTAGTACGTTTGGACGTCTCCTGGTCAACGGTACATTAGTACGGGCTAACCTTTCCACAAACTGAGCTACAGATTGATGTAACCCAAGCAAACCATTATTATTATTATTATTATTATTATTATTATTATTATTATTATTATTAAAATATATGCTACTAAGTGTTATTTCAGTAAAACTAAAATGCAATATTCTACCAATTTAATTTAAAGTGTATCATTGCTTGTGTCTACCCATCAGCGTGAATATCGCGGATGGTTTGCAAGCCACGGTGCAAAACAACACCTAGCTCGTTCTTAAAATTCAGATCAGAATAATGTTCCGAAACGCCTGAATATTTCCCAGTCGGCCTAACGTTCCACAACTATGTACGAGTGGTTGCATAAGCCTGTCGGCTGAGTCGGCAACGTGAATAGTTGAAATTCTGCGGGCGGCGAATAAAGGTGGTTTCATCAGATGGCTATTTTAGGAGAGGACGCGTTAATTGGTTACGTCATACAGCCGCCAAGGCTGTCAAATTTAGACGCTGCCTGACCTGATATGTTTCCTGAAACGAGTTGCAGGTCTTGAACCTATCTATACCGGAGGTCGGAGTGGTTAGTCAGGTTGACTACTGATCAAAAATACCTTAGTTCGAATTCGGATCAAATCTGGAATAATGTGTTAGGTGGTAAGTGTCAATCACTTGATTTACTTACGTTAAACAAAAAAAAGAGTCAACGAGTTTTGTTTCAATACGCTGTCACTGATAAAACAATATAACGTAAGAAATCAGAATAAGGAATTTGAATTTTAAAATAATGTATTTATGTTTACTTTAAGAGGTGAGAAACCAAACAATATACAAAATATTTTTTCATTTATAAGGACTAGGCTTAGGGAATACTGTTCCAGTTAATTTTTACATACACACTTTATATTGAGTCAAATGTTTTGAAGTTAATTTTTCCACGCAGGCCTCATATCATGTTTTATTATTATGTACTATTAATTACTTTAACTTCCAATGCAGAGTAAAGGGCCACAACAAAGCTTCGATTCGCCAACTATTCCTTATATTGTTTTATGGTATAGGCTAATTTCAGGTGGAGAAGGCTATCAACCCAACTGCCTTATGGCTTTCTACGAGTGAGCGAGAATGAGCTTACATATTTTTCTGGAAAGGTACTTTTACACATAACTTCCTATAATCTTTTATATGCCACAATCAACATGAAACTGACAGTAAAAATCAGTCAACCATAGAGGGAATTGAACCGATAAACATCGGGTACTTTATCCCAAGATCACTCAGTTTGACCCTGTTTATTGAAGCACACATTCAAATATTCAAATATTCAAATAATATGAAAGGCTGACAAGTTTAAGAATTTGATTTATTATGTGATATGTGTAGTTCTTACCATCCGCGTCTACCTCTTTGATGATGTCCATCAACATGTCGTGGTCAAGTTTGTGTCCCAACATATCCAGGATAGTCCCAATCATCACTGTCCCAATACATCCTTTTTTCTCATGGTCAAAGGCGTCAAAAGCCTTCTTCAAAACTAAAAAAAATAATTAAACAAATCAATCTTATATCAATCAATGAGCATAAGAATACTAATGTACTTTAAAAGTTTGATCTAAGCAATGGCTTCAACCTATGGGTCATGAACCCAATTGGGAGCGTGGAGTGTTTTTGAGGGGATAGCAATACTTGTTGAGGTTTTACATTTACTTTTTCATGTGATTTTATTGATTAGTGTTTCTTTCCGACTCATTTTACTGTAGCAGCCTTGGACGCTTCTGGCATAACATCCAAAAATACCCTCGAGCTTTTTAATTATCTTTAACGGCATCTTATTCTAACCCACATAATAATTATATTAGCAGTTTATAGTAGTTACTGATGACTTGGTGGTCTAGGGGCAAGGTGTCAGACTTCTATGCTGACGGCCGGGGTTCAATCCCCGGTCCCGGCATAAATTTATCTGATTACCAAACACTTCCTTCACCTCTGACAAGACATCTTGTGAATGTGAGGAATGCCAGGCCTCCACCGTGGTTTGGATTCCACGTTAAACTGTAGGTCCTCCATTTCATCTCACAATCACCCTACCATTACACATTAGCGTAAGTGCGTATAACCCGAACGGGTAGTAAGACGTGGTGCTAATAATAATAATATAGTAGTTACTAGTGGATCGTTTCAGAAATCTCTGTAGATTATTGAATTAAAATTTATTCTAAAATCTTTTTATTAGGGAAAGATCTTTATAAAAATCATTCACTCGACTTTCTAGCTAATAGTTTACTCGTCAAAGGCTACACACTTTACATAGATCTTTTGGTGTCTAATTTGAATCAAATCGTTTATTTGCCCCCTTCGAACAACGATGAGAAATTTAAAACGACCCCTCTTCCAGTTTTCTATCTATTTGTGGCACCAAAACACTCAAGTAAACACTAGTTAATACTTTTAACCAAATACAAATATTTTATCCATCCATATACAGCTATACACAAATTATGGTTTCCATGGTGAGGCACACAAATAATGACTGTACAAAAGGACGCTTGCATAAACAGAATTAAAAGATGGAAAATTTTTTAAGAAATTTGTGTTTTGGTTTTAAGTTACTATTTTTGCCGACATTCCAGACCCATAACGTTTAAAATAAGTGGACGTTTGTCAAAATCGGTTCAACCAATTTCTCGCAATTTCACTTACCGGAAAAGGGATTATCAAATTTTTCATAAGAGCATAGGTTCAAAGACAAAGAAGAGGAAGGATAAAATCAACAAAGCTATATATATCCTGACATATTTATAACCTAATATATATAAATATATCCTGATATCTTCGATTTGTTTGATAAATATACAAGTAACAGCCGTAATTTTTCTATTTGTTGACCATACCACTAAAGTAAGAGCTCAGTTTGTATTATTTGTAACCAGAGAGAAATATATTATCTACATATATACATTCATGCACAAAGCAGGGGTTACATGGCGATGTAAGCAAATAATTAAAATCTTAAAATTCTCTGAGAAAGTCAGCTTTTTGTTGGAAGCTACTATTTTTACCGACATTCTAGTTCACTAACCTTTAAACTAAGAGTTATTTTCTCAAAGTTGTTTGGCCATTTCCTAGCAATTTCTATCGCCGCTAACGGACTTATCAAATTAGAGTGAGAGAGAAAAAAAAATTTAAGAGACAGAGTGTTTGAGAGAGGGAGTTCGAGAGAGAAATTGAGAGAATGATTTAGAGAGAGAGTAAGGTTGAGATAGAGAGTGATTTTGAGAGAGTTTGAATATAAGGAGTTTGAGAGAGGGAGAAAGATTGAGAGAGAGAGAGTTTGTAAGAGAAAGTTCAAGAGATAGAGCATGTGAAAGAGAGAGCGTTTGAGAGATAATATTTAGGAGAGAGAAAACTTTTGAGATAGAGAAAGTCTTTGAGGGAGAGCTTAAGAGAGAGTATAATAAAGATAATGTGAGAGAAATCGTGTGATTGAGTGTGTGTGAGAGAGAGAGTAGAGTGTGTGAAAGAGAGTTTGTGTGTGTGAGACCGTGAGAGAGAGTGTGTCAGATATCCTCAAAATTAAACGGTAAAATAAAATAAATAGCTTAACTTATGCATTTGTATTGTGTTACTATTTGCAAAAATGAACACCAAAACTTATACTTAAATGGTTAAAATGGCTTTTTTTTAAACATTATTCAAGATCATTTCATCATTTTGAGATTATAATACACACCAAAACATATTTAAGCATTATTTTAATACACGTGAAACATAACATATACAATATTTTCGTGAACTTAGCAATCTAATCTTTTAATTCTCTAGCTATGCTCAATTTTATTGATTTAAATGTGAATTAACGACAACAACATTCTCATTAAAATTAAATGTTTCGCCAATTTAGGCATCTCAATTATTTATTTAGATGAGTCATGACCAGCATCAAAAGAGAAATATTCATCCAAAAAGAAAATTGTGATTTGTTCGTACCAACCATTATGAAGATTGAATTATTATTTTTTAGCAAAAGAGAATTTTACTTAGAGATTTACAGCCATGCAGCAAATAACGGTTTCCATGGTGCTTAAACAAATAATTAAAACTGAAAATCATATGTGAAAACCCGGTTTTCGTGAAAAACTACTACTTTCCCCGACATTCAGACCTCCTAACCATTAAAATTAGTGGTCGTTTGACAAAATATGTTGTCATTTACTCGTAATTTCTATTACCAAAAACGGACTTATATAATTATGTATAAGGAGGATAATGAGCATCGGTAAGCATTTTGGATTAAAGTCACGCTTTGGTTTGTCAGTGACGGGGTCAGGATTTGAAATTTGGCCAACTGTACTGGAAGTAGAGTTTCCTGAACAGTTTACCCCTCTCTCTCCATGTAAATAAAAGTATTTCCTCTTAATTTTACCAACCTCAATTATTTGCTTGTAGTTCCCGGAAAAGTAAAAAGATTCAGTGAAAAATAAAATAAATACTAGGATTTAAAAACTTTTAGGTTATCAAAGGGTTTTAATGGTCTAGGAAAGAAAAATTGGCGTAAAACAATGCATTTGAAAAGTACTGCATTCAAAATTATCCAAATATGTTCTCTATTTTCACGAGAAGCACGTCCAGAAAGTAAAAGTACTCGATTTTTATATTTTAAAAATATTGTATATTTTAAAAAAATTACAGGATTTTGTTGGTAAATATGTCAGTAATTTCTCCACGTAGTCGCCTTCCCGTTATATGAAGGTTGTGATCTGTGACAAAAGTTTTTTGATGCCCTCAAAGAATTCTCCCTCTATCTCCTTCTTCCAGTTTAGGACCTCTTGTTTCACCTCCTTGCCGGTTGAAATTTTTTTCCACCAATGTGGGTCTTCAGGGAGGTGAAAAGATTAAAGTCTGAAGGTGCTAAGTTAGGGAAGTATACGAGGTGGTTCAAAATGTCCCAACCGAATGACTCCAAAAGTGCCTTGTTGGCGTTGGCCGTGTGCGGGCGGGCGTTGTCGTGCAACAAGCGCACTCCTTTCGCCAACATTCCCCTACGTTTGTTTTGAATTGCTCTCTTGACCCTTTTTTTTATGGTCTCACAGTAACGTTCTGCATTAATCGTCTCCCCCTGAGGCAGAAATTCGATCAAAAATATCTCTTTTCGGTCCCAAAACATAGTGGCCATGATTTTTTGCCCGAAATTGAGGTTTTGAATATTTTGGAAGATGGGGAACTAGTGTGCCTCCACTGTGATGACTGTCTTTTTGTCTCAGGAGTGTAATGAGCCAACCAGATTTCATCTCCAGTCACAATCGAGCTCAGAAAATCCTCACCTTCCTATTCAAATCGCTCAAGGAACTCGCGAGCGTTAGCGACCCGATTCACTTTGTGCTGCTCTGTCAGTTTTTTTGGGACTCATCTTGCGCACACTTTCCTGAATCCCAGCGTTTCTGTAAATGTTTCGTGTAAGAGAGATCTGGAGAGTTGTGGAAACATCGCAGAAATTTCATCCACTGTCAATCGGTGGTCTTCACGAACAGTTTTATCTATTTTTTACACTAACTCATTGGTCTAAATGGAAGGTCTTCCACACCTCTGATCGTCATGAGCATTCGTTCTGCCTTCGTTAAACTCACGAAACCACTTAAACACGTTCGTTCGGTTCATAACACCTTCATCATAAACAGTTTTGATGCGTGAAAAAATTTCAGTCGGTGTTTTTTCCTCAGCGAGAAGGTATCTGATGACAGCGCGCACCTCACACTTGGCGGGATTTCTTATCGACATATTTCACACAAACGGACACTACAAGGTTAGTTTTCATACTAAGTCCCCCTGTGCTCGTTGTGTTCAGAAGAGCCCCCCCTATCGCTCATTGTTGCCAACATTGGAAAAAAAATGCTCACAGTATGAGAGGGCAACCAGTACTTTTACTTTCTGGACGTCGTATGTTGCTTCAAATAATGTTCAATGGTGTTAGAACTAATTATTTTTTTATAGGAAGCTTCGGATAGTAATTGATTTTGCCCTTTTTATTTTCTTATATCAAAAGAAAGTATTATGATCGTGAAAAACCAAATACCAAGATTATGACGAATCTTTATTCCTTGGCCACATATCCAAAATTGTTTGATGGATTTTGTTCTAGCTTGATATTTTGATTTTATAGGGATATACCAAAAAACTATTTTTTGCTACCCTAGCCCTTTGATTATGGGTTGTTTATTGATGATCAAAGGGCTCTCACCCAGTTTACGGTAATGTGGTTGCACACGTCTCTAAAAACTCATTTAAGCTTTACGTTAATTTATTAATTTGTGTTACTGATCATGTTATTATATTTTTTCAGGTGTATTTTGTGAAATACGACAAACCATCACTTTTAAATTACGATTAAAATCATGGTGTGGTCTATACTGTTGGTTCATGATTTAATTTGCTTTCGTGCTTCCCGCATGGAGGCATTGGAACAATCCTCCGCACTTCCGTCTCTGCTGTATTCATGATTACTTACGAGCAATTTGTTCCGGCGGTAGATCATCCTGTAAAGAAACAAAACAACATAATTAGATTCATTGAAACACTACGAATTTTTACCAATTGTCGAGATATTTAGTTAAAAATAAAACCCACTAAAACAAAAAAAAAATCCCTCTTCAGTGAAAATAAGTTTACCGAAAGTAGATTTCCTAAAGTAACTCGAACCTTAATGTGTACAGTTACTTGTATTTACTAAGTAATTTGAAGGATAGGTGGTAAAATATTCAAACATTAGCCCGCACCTGTGATAGCGTGGTCTAAGGCATCATAATATATGTTATAAGAAATTAAAAGCTAAATAGTAAAATACATTGTTTGCACTATTTGTTAATTTCCCCTCAAGTAGTAATGTGACTTAGTATTTGCATTGTTGTAATAAATTATTTAATTGCTGTAAATATTAATTTATATTAACCCTAATTTAAAAATTATTCACAGTTGAATCACAAATTAAATAAATAATAATAAACCATTAAAAACATAGTGTGTTGTCAAGCTCTGAGATGAGTTGCAGGCCTCCAATATTCCCGCGTTATTTAAAGTGGCTTGTTATTTTACAATTTATGGCTCACGCCAAAATGGAGGTAAAAGGCATCAAGGTCCCCACACAGAGTTACAAGCTTTACAGTTTTAAGTTTTATAATTAAAGAAAAAGTATTTTGAAAGGTGAAATGATCTCATTAGAAAATTAGAAAATTTTGAGATCAAAGTAAATAGTTAGAAGCGTATAATAGATGTATAGCTTTCCTTGAACAAATAAAGTATTTTTTTTTAAATAAGGTACTAGGAGATAATTTTAAAATAAATGATAACTGTTTTATTGGGCTTTAAAGCTTCATAACTGCCATTTTTTCATTTTTAATACTGCTATATGAGGATATATTTATTCTATTGGCAGCATCTTTAGCTTGAAATTACATAACTGTATTTCTCCATGTTTTCCCTATAGGTTTGATTGAAAATTTACGTACCATTTCTACTGAGCCTCACTGAAAACCAACCACACGGAGCCACTGAGTAAATTGAACACGGTCGCTCAGGTGAGTTCAAACGTGGGATTTAAACAAACCTAGATACGAGCCCAGCCCGCTAAATTTACCGACACATGGTCAACAACTGTAATTAAAAAAAGAGATGATAGGACAACGCTTGTCTTTCTGTGACGCGAAGGAGGGCGCTAGGAAATGAGCTATACGATTTGTTTTTAAAGGGACGGGAAAGGGAAAATTAAAATTGGCACATGTTGGGCTTTCTTGTGGAGGAGGGGAGAAGGGGCACCCAATCTGGGATGTGGAATATTCTAGACATGCCCCTGGGATGTAGAGATATTGTTAAGAAACCGGCTCAGAGATCATTTATAGACACTCAACAAAGAGCTACACTATTCAAAATATTTACGATTAATTAGTAAGTTAAAGAGTTTCTTTGGTTCCGCGCCTTTTCTATCCATATGGGGTGTACGAATTTATAAAAAAAGCATCGTGTTTAAGTACCCGTTCGAGTAATACCCGTCCATTAAATACGTTAATGGAATATGGTTGAGGAAGGTAAAAATTTTGATAAAATATACCCTCATTTTCGTCGAGATAGAGAGGGAATATGTTTAGGAAAAACACACCCACAGTACATTTGATCGGGATTCAAGCCCTGATTTCCCCTTAAAAGGAAATTCACTATAACGTCAGAGTGATTTATATATTTAAGAGTTGCGTTGGATGGTTTGTTATTCACCGTCAGCGCGGTGCAAGGCACAACTAACCACATTTTTTCTTAACGTATTTACAATAATTTAATATATAAATGTATTGATAAATATTATAGAAAACGTATAAATACATAAACATATAAGTAAATTTAAAAATGCAGTTTTAAAACGTGACAAATTTAGCCTATTACAATTTTTTAAAAAGTCCAAATAAATTCTATGCCTGACATGTTTTTCATTTGTGTGTGTTTTAGGTGTGAGGCAAGGCATGCTTAAAATGTAAATACTTATGTATGTCTTTAAAATCAAATAAACAATTACACCCATTTATATTGTTTTCAGATTGTTTTAAACTAGATATTTTATAGGACAAAATAATATTATGGGAGTATCTTCTAGGATGTCTTATTATTATGTTATTTAACACCACGTATTACTACCTACTATGTTTATACGCCTACGTAATAATTACGCTAATGGGTTAGTGATTGATAAAGTTGAATTTAGATTAAGTGTACCCGCATTTGGAAAGATAATAAGAAAACATTTGGGAAACAATCTTTAGCACACCCGACTGGAATCGAATCACGATCTCCCCGTCATCGGCAGTCCAATCTACTGCAAGAGTGATACCTTATACCATGTGGCCACTGAAGTGGGTAGCTTATTTATTAAACTATTTAATGTGACATAATTAATTTTAGTAAACCTCAACATATCACCTGATATTTCAAATAATACACTTTTATTCAATACTGGAAAAAAATAGTATTTTTAATATATATAAGACAGACTACTAAGATATTCGAATATCAATAAATACAAACATACTGTAGTAGTTTTAGAGTCTAGCTCAAACTCACCAGTAAAGTTCAGGATCTGACGTTATTTCTTAGTCAAATGACAGATAACGTTTCTTTAAATCCCGTAATTGAACTACACTACTAACGCTAAATTAGCAGGCAATCAAAAACTAACCTCATTCTTAAAACCACCATTATTATAAATAGTAGAGATTATGAGGGTAGCTTAGAAGAAATGTGCTAGCATTAGCGAGGAGAGGGCAAGAAAAATCACAGTAATAAATAGCGTGTTTATTCTTCCTTAATTGGTACTAACAATGCATCTGACCCAGCCTAGACTCGAACATCGGCCACCAAGCACACTGCATATTGAAAGAATGATGCCCTGGCTAAACCATTTGACCACCAAAGCGTATTTGAATTATTAAAAAAAATGAATTTGATACTTTATGTCAGAGCTGTTTAGCAAGAACATAAACTAGTCAAGATAATATAATGAAATAGGACGAGGGAATAGATTTTAAGGAGCTGTACCAGCAGTAAAACCAGTTTGGGGAATAAAACAATATCAGTTCAGCCGCTCAGGGATCTAACGATGCCCTGCCTCCCAGATCCATTACGGTTGCTAATATAGCCGCTAGGAATTTCGTAGAACAGTGTTTCACAAACTCTCGCCAGTTGAGTACCCCTTTCGGGGACATTACTTAAACAAAGCACTCTTTATATCTCCTCATCTAAAAAAAAGGGGGGAAACCAAAACATTCCATTTCATGAAGTATAAAACTATTATTTCAAAGTTAATAAATATTTATTGGCAAGCTAAACAAAGCTGTGACAAAGAGAAGCCAATACTTAGATTCCGTGACATCGCGTCTAAATATGTGTTAGTTTGTTCATCAGACTTACTATGATAAAATAAATAGTATAGTAACCGGCCTCGTGGTATAGTGGTCAGGACCCCTGACTGCTGAACTAGAGATTCCGGGTTAGATTCCCGGCTGGTACCGGAGATTTTTTTTTCGAAGGGGTAAAAGTTCCCATGTTGATTACGAATGTTTAATTTAGGTTAAGATCTTCATTGGATTTACCCCTTCATATTCACCATCATCAAACCCTCATCCCATCGGGACATGAAAAGAGCTTCCACAGAAAGAATATAGGCTTTATTATTATTATTATTATTATTATTATTATTAATGGTACGGTAGGCCTGTACCATACATACTTTCTCTTTCTTTTATCTTAAAATAGAGACTTATTTGTGAAACGAAATAATATACATCGTTGGAGAAACACTCCGCCAAATATCACTGTTACAGAAACATTGAGAAAACCGTAACATCTCTACCAAAGAACATAACTATCAATTACATGTCTTTTAAAATACTTGTGTGTGTGTGTATATATATACTTTTAGCTCAGAAAATATTTATTTTATAAAAATATATTTTAGACAAAAGAGTTTTTTATTTACGTTGATAGATTATTTCTCATCTCAAATAGTTATGAAATATGATCAAAATTGGAAATTTCTGCTCCTGTGTAGTAGTACCCTTAAAATGAATTTAATGGAAAAATGAGGAATTCCATTTTGTTTATAATGTAAAAAAGTATTTAGATACATAATTAAATCAAAATCGTTAAAGCAGATTTTGAAAAAATCGAGTTTTCACTTTTTTCCCTTCAGTGAACTACTCTTAATTTTAGGGTTATATATCTAATTCCAAAACTCCTCAGGGAAACCTTGCAAAGACTCTTAATATTATGTTATATCCCAATTATTGTTAAAACTGTTTCAGCTCTAAGCCAAGGTACAGACAGATGGCATCACGAAAACCACCTTTTTGATTTAGGGGGTGGGGTCATGAAAAGTCAACAGTTACCAAAATATCGAGTTTGATTTTGTTTACGATAACAATAGTTATCACGGCGAGGGGTCAAGAAAGAGTAAAAAGTTATGACTAATACAAGTTGGTGAAACGTCGTGTAGCCCCTGAAACCTTTCACGTACCACTTGGGGGTTCGCGTAACACAGTTTGGGAAACACAAGTATTTAGAGTAATCAATTAAACGTTCTAAAAAATAATTTGCATGTTAAGTTAATGGTTTAACTGAGTTAGAAGAAATCTCAAAAGACCAATGTTTTATAAACACTGGCATAATGCCACTCAACTTGTTTTTATAACCTCTCTAAACGTGTGAGGAGTTGATGTATTAACCACCGGGTTTGTTGGCTAACAACTTGGGCACGACATATTTAAGTGTTCCTTTTAGTTTCATCTCCAAAGAAAAGATTTGAAAACCATATAGTAACTTTATCTTGAACGTCTTGAAAATTATTATTTAATTATCATCAACATATTAATTAATTGGGAATGGATTGGATAGAGTTGAATCTCCCCTTTACCTTAATTTTAAAGGCATAACAGCAGCGCCAAAACAGAGGTTTATACTTATTTATACTTAGATTTATCAGGTTTATAGTGCATGAACTTTAAATTTTTGATATCGTGAATCACGTATTAGTACCTGTTTGGCCTATCCTAACATTTACATTAATGGAAAAGGAACGAACAAAGTATAATTAAAAAGAAATGTTTCCAAATCTGCAATAAAGGATAGTGGGAAACCACTTAGGAAAACAGACACAATGAGTACTGTACATCCAGCTGGAATCAAAACCCCAGAGACTGTATCGCCAGAAAATCAGACATGACAAAACTGATGCATTCGTTTGTGTTTTCGTTGATGCAAGCCACATTTGTAATTAATTCAAACTTACACCGCTAGTTTTCTAATCTCTTAAATTAATCGGGTGGGTGTGCATTTTGAAATAGCTTCTTAATCACACATTATTAATTTCTCAATCATACATGATATATTTCTCAATTATGCATTATTACTTCCTTACACATTATTAATTTAAACTTTAATTAGCTTAAATGAAAAATACATTTTAAGGGGCCACATGGTAGGAAAGACTGACCTCAGGGGTATAAAATCCTGGTTTGATCTCTGATTGTGCCTGAAATCTTTGAAATTTTTTTATGAGTTCGTCATATCAGACAAAAATTAAATTCTCAGGTAGTATATTCAGGAGTCTAAGGTTAAATGTAATTTACTATGTTAAGAAAGCGTGTAAGCTATGTAACAATATAAATATATGTTTAGGAAGCAAAAATAAAATAACAAGATAGTAGTTAATTTAGTAAACAATCCCAGATGTCAATAAAGGCAGAAAATAAATGCAGATAATGCCTAAAATAGGTTACATAGATTTAATATAATGTATAAAACTAAACTATATTCTAATGAACTCAAATAAATTAAATACTTAAAATTCATTCTTAATTTGAATAATTTTAAAATATCTATGAGTATTCTTTAGTTCCAACGTGTCGCAGATTAGTGTTCTAAATTAATCAAGTTATTAGATAGATATAGAATCATTACATGACCGATTCATATATTTGGTTATTACCTGGAATATATCTCGGTTCCTCCAGACAAGTGGTTTAATAATATACCTAAAACGCACAAGTATTATAGTTTTAATTTAATTCCTGAATCCCTATTTTAGCATCAATAAACAAGAATCTAATCACTGTGATCACATTTTATGTTCGGTAATAAACAAGGAAGGTGGAAAATAAACATTAAATGTACGTATACGCACGTGAACTGATGAGCAGGTGGAAGTGTTAAAAGCAGGGAGAAAGGATAAAGATGGGGAGGAGTTACATTATTAATACAATTAAGTACTCTTCAAAGAGCTTTTAAATAGGTGTTAGATCAAATTCATCATTCAAAAGAACGGCACTTATTTTAAATCACAGCTATTATTAATAGACTGTAAATTATTTTTGTAGCTCTCAAACAAAATATACAATACGACGCATAGTAAAATATTAATACCATCATAATCGTTTGGATATAAAACAAAAGCTGTAAGTTTAATGGTGAGTTTATTTGCACATAAATTATCTTCATTAATTTATATCTTAAAAGATATTTGTTCAAACTATAAAGCTATAAAATAATAATAGAGCTGGTCTAGTGTTAATTTTATTCAGTTTCTGCAATCGTGAACACGGCCTAAGGTGTCATGAAGGTAAATTAACGGATTGTTGGCATAAGTGCGGCTGAAGCTAGAATCCCAGCTGGGTAGGAATTATGAGTAGTATTATTATTGTATCTCTAATCTGATGTGATTGAAATTCCTCTAATACTAAATTTATCTCTTTAATAAGCCATAAAAACCTTAAATTTAAATATAATAGTAATGAACAACGCTATCATGTCCGGCTTGGCTCTTTAATGCGCACGAGAGTGGGAACATATAATATACTTGTCTCAAATATACATTTTGAACAAAATAATTAGCGCCATCTTTTTAATTTATGTTTCGAGGTTCAAAATTAATTTATCGGTATACCACCCTTAATTCTAGAGCTAGAAATAAAGTAACAATTCTCCTCAATAAATTAGCATGTAGCATTTAAATATCAAATCTCCATATGTACAAAAGCGCCGTGACGGACTGACTGACTCACTCACCTCTAATTCTAATACTTCCCACAAAGCTAGAAGGCTGAAATTTGGCACAGGTGTTCCTTGTAAGCTAATTAGGAAAAATAAAGATGTTTCATTCCGATGTTTTGTGATTAAGGGGAAGAAATCAAGCTAGCTACCCTAATCAACAATATTGCTTTATAAACTCCTTTTTAAGCGTTTAGAGGGTAATAATCCGAAAAGTTTGTTCTAATAACATCTTCGAAAAAATATAGCAATTATTTTTAACACCGTATATGCTTCTAAGGGGTGTAAAAATGAATATAGACAATTGATTAAAATGTATAATTACGTTTTAATATGCAAATCCAAGAGACGGTAGAAGTCTTTAGTTTATATTTTGCTGAATTTTGTGGTCTTTGTAGTGTCTGTGTGAGTGAGAGGGCCCAGCCCGGGGG
>CABEEJ010000328.1:95548-112591 GCA_901482245.1 Timema douglasi
GTTGTGGTGGTTAGTGGTGGAAGGGGGTGATACATGTCCAGCCGAGCTCAGGTGATAACGTGCCAGGCAGTAGGCAAGGGGTCCTACCGAATATAAAACTCCCCATGAGAAACGATACATGGTCACCTCCTCGTGGTGTTTTTCGGGTAACGCTGAGAACCATGACATTAAGCTTTTAAAAAAATCCTAATTTTAATTCGAAAATAAATAATAACAAAATATCCCGTGTGAAGAACGGGCATTTAGCCCCAGGGAGAAAACGGGAAAGCCAGAATTGTTAAATCCAATATTGTGGATACAAGGCAACATAAAACCTAAAGGTTCATCCTAATATGATAAAGTAAAAATTAAAACCTGGTGTTAGGTGGAAATAGAGCTCGATTTGGCGCACCAAAGGTGTACCAGAGATCTATCCTGGGCCATTAGTCACTCATTACTTCATGCGCCGAGACTTGTGTGTGGTAACAACCGGTGAAAGTGTCTGCTAATTGGAGCTATCAACGATCACAGCAGCTGAGAGCAGATCTAGACAGATTTATTTCTTACAAGACAAGCAAATACTATTTCAATTATACCATGCTACGACCCCACTCTTCCTTCCCATCTTAAGGTGTGGTAGAAGTGAACGTGCGTTAAGATCCGTATTTATAGCTAGGTAAATAATATAATATATATTCAGTAGATGCGCTTAGTAAATTTTGTTTTACACGTGGTAATATTAACAGTTCTTGAATATGACTAATGGGTATTACTAAATTTGAACTTATCTTCATTTAAAAAGTTTTATAATCAATGTCAATGATCATGTCGGGTAGGAACTATTCAGATTACTAAATGTATAAAATTAATCTAAACCTATCTGGTGGATAATATTTTATTCATTTTTATCAACAGTATTTTTTGGTTGTAAGAATCTTCCAAAATATTTTTCTTGGATCACGTTCCCTTCCACGACACCTTAAGACTCGTCTACATGCTCCCTAAGCTCCGTATCCTTATAGTTCTTAAGCCCGTATAATTTCAAATTTTGTGCACGCATTCCATATTCTTAATCACATGCTATCATGTTATCCACCGGGGAAGTAAAATATTTGTCCAATCAACACATTCTTAGAATAAAATAATTTTTGCATGTTCTGTAAACGTCACGAACCTTTTCACGAGAACATTATTTAAACTATTAGAACAACGATGTACTATTAAAATGCATAGGATGTTAAAGTTTTTTAAGAATTGCTATTATTTTAAATTAAATAAAGCTACTGCTCTTTTTTTAAAAATTGCAACTACTGTATCGTTTAAGATAATGCATACTTTAATTTCAATTCTAATATTAATTTTTATTTATTTGTCCACCCTTGATTGACTCTCCGTATCCTTAGGTAACAATAGTCCTTAATAAGGTTAAAATGTACTTACCTTCTATTCTGGATCGGGATTTATGCACAAAGCAATCTGTTACTGTGGTTTTGACCTACTCTTATTGAGTACGAATCTTACAGTTACACAGTATGTAGAGGGGCATACAATCTTTAATACCCCCTTTTTCTGTGCAACCACATTAGAAATAGTTTGCAATATTTCTATTTTCCCCTCATGTCGATCCCTGACTACCATCTGATATTATGTACTTACTTGAACTTTATTACAGTAGGAGCTCAAAAGTTTGCTGCCACATTTACAAACGTACGCCCCATATCTCTATCTTGAGCTATTTTATCAAGTTCACCTTATTCCCCTTATCTCTTTCAGGTCAATTCTAATGTTATCCTCCCACCTGCATCTAGGTCTTCTCAATGGTCTCTTCTCATTGGATTTGCCAGTCAATACCCTGAACAAGGTCATAGATTCTCCCATTTACGCTGGCATGTCTTTTCCAGCGTGATCTACGAGACTTGATTATCCTAATAATGTCGTGTGATGAGTACAGGGTATGTGACTCCTCATTATGTAACCTAATCTACTTCCCAATATGTATACTGACATTTTTTTAACGTGAAGTAATTTACAATTTTACACACAAACAAAACTCATAAGTGAATTGTATGATAACCGAACCAAGGATAAAATCAAATACAGTGATAAGAGGTGCAGACCTACGTTGATAAATCAAGAAGCACAATGGAGAGGTGGGGTGAGTGGAAATAAAGAGATTATAATGTTTCTGGGAAATCTCATAGCTTGGAGTGGCAGAGCCCGGTGCTGTATTATTTTTCTCTGGTGTGCTTTAAAGGCTACTTCATAATATCATTTCTGGTTATGACAACATAATTTTTGTGTTGTTGCTTGTAATTATAACATTAATAACACAGCTTGGAAACAACTTTTTTAACGCTTTGTGCTAACACAGGTTTTGCATTCCTGGTTGCGCTGACCATAGGTACCGTCCTGATACAATAATCAAACATTATCTAATTTAAAAACAACATCCTTGGTAGGGAATATAAGCAATACCTCTTGTATTCGTAGTTAGTACAAATATTGTCTCACAAATTCAAAGGATTTGAAATAGGTTTTAATTTTTCGACTAAATTAAATCCGGTTATAGTATCAGATCCACACTTGAATATAATTTATTACAGTCCTTATTATAATTTTATCTGAAAGCATGTTTCTCGGGGATTTCCCAGTGATTTAAATTTAAAATATTGGATTACCGATGACAGTGAAATCAGGATCCTAATCCTGGTCAGATGTGTAGAGTGTAATTTTATCCTAAATTGTTTTCCACTTTTCCTCCATGCAAATCCTAGTACATTTCCTATAAATTCATTCCTCCTGATCCCTAGACCATTCATATAATTAAATACTTATAAACTGGATGGGCAGTGAGAACGCAGATAAAAAAGAAGTTTAATATTTTGAGGGTTTTAAAATTACAGATGTATGCCACTCACAGAGGCTATATCCAACGTACCATCTTGTGGCACGAACTTCAGGTTAATCACCCCTTTTATAGGAGAACAAACATATTCGTGATCTAAGTCTGATACACATACCTAATTGAATCGGTTTCCTTAAACAATAACGGTCGTAAACATGCAACCGGTTTTTAAAATTGTTCGCGGGATCATTGGAATGCTCTAAAAAAGGCGAAACTTTTGTCTTTAAGGTTCATAAGACAGGGAGGTTATTAATAAAAATCAATCTCATAGAACACACTATAAAAGTAATTAAAATATACTTTTTTCCTCGTTAATGCTGTATTATTCTTACCGCGTGATATTTAATAGGTTTTGAGTAAATGTTACTAAACAACTTTCACGTGGAAAACTCCCTTCTCTTTCTGTCTAAATATAATAAATATTATATAATATATCAACGATCAAATGATTTGACAATGGCTGATAGCAAAAATGTTGTTTTTAACCAAAGAACAAAGTAACGAACGTGACATTATATATATATAAATGGGTTTTTCGGATAAATATATATCTATGTCAGATTAATAATAGAAATATAATAACTAGGCACTATTACAAATTACACTGATGCATTGGTTTTGTATTAATATGATTTTAGTACACCAGTGTTCAAGCAAAGGATATCCAGAGATGGGGAGGTTTCGGTTTGATCTTCTTGCAGGTGTACTGAAGTGTTTTTTCCAAAATTGTTTCCAACTCTCTTTCTACCTAAATACAGGTATATTTTTTCTCAACAATTCTCGTCCTTTTCCTATAAGTGTAAATATGCAGATAGCCTAGATGAGTAGTAACATGTGGTGCACTTAGATTTTTTTTTTATGAAAGCAAAGGTTTGAAACTAACCTATAATTTTGGTAAGAATAACCTTTTAGAAATGCTAACATGTTTTTTCCGGCCAAAATTGATAACATTTATATGATTACTTTTATTTTATGGTTACCGTTAATATTGATCAAAATTGAGAACTGCAGATCACATGATTTGACGTATGAGAAGGTGAACTAAGACCCAATATATTTTACAAATTTCAGATAAGGAAGGCTCTTCCTACGAAAAATGGGACCGCAGTAACGCTTTCAAGGAAATTCATTAATCATTAAAAATTATTCTTGAAAGGTTCTAGCTACTCCCATTTAATTAGCTGAAGAGAAATTTTTGTTGTTAAATATTTGGAATTCAAGTACCAATCTACACTGCTTTAATCAAGAACAATAATAACTTAACGAACAGTACAAATACATCAATTTTTATCCCCATACAAAAATAAACACATTATTTGAAAAACTCATTAATTTGCTTGAAAAGGCATACATTTTACTTGAAGTGAAAATAAACCGCTTCAATCTAGTCCTAGGTGTTAGCACAGCTGAAAGAATTAATCTTACGTTGTATCTGTTACACCTTCAAGTCATTAATCACAAGTAACACCCCAACCTGTCAATATTTTGTTTTGTTTCAAATTTCAAGTAGGTTCAGTGATCACAATACATAACAGATTGGGTATTAATTAATGATGACGTAATTGAAGTCACGACCATAACCCATCCTTCAAGAGTCTCGACGTTTTCCCCATTAGATGCTCGTTCATGGAGTTGACACCTCGTAATTTAATCGAAGAATCATTCCACACGAAAATAAACTGATATAGAGACCGTTTTCATTCTGGAAGTCACGTTTTACTACTTGTCCGGGTTATTTGAATATTTTCGTCAAGAGTTAAGGATGTAAACGATAGAAACTAGAGGAAATGTTGTCACATTTGTGGGAAGGGATAGTGGAAATCTATTCATGACAAAACTAAGTAAGCCCAGCCGAAAGGAAATCCTTTACATCGTCGTAAACTTAAAACGGAACCCTAATCCGTGTGCCCACCGATGTGGATGACTGCTTTTATCTAAACATGAACTTATTTTCAATTGCATTTTATGTATAAAAAAGGTAGGATCTACGAACATGACACTTTTTTTCATACATATTCTTTGTTTAATAGAATATCTTCATTATTTTGTTAGAATCGAGGATATTTTAATCAGACAGCAATTGAACTGGTATCTCTCTTCAGAGGGTAGGATAGAAAACTCTAGAGTTGGTGGGGTAGGACAATTGAACTAATGAGAGCTGGTGGGTTAGGACAATTGAACCAATAAGAGCTGGTGGGGTACGACAATTGAACCAATGAGAGTTGGTGGGTTAGGACAATTGAGCCTATGAGAGTTGGTGGGTTAGGACAATTGAGCCTATGAGAGTTGGTGGAGTAGGACAATCGAACTAATGATAGTTGGTGTGGTATGGCAATTGAACCGGTTAGAGCTGGTGGGATAGGACAATTGAACCGGATAGAGCTGGTGGGATAGGACAATTGAGCCTATGAGAGTTGGTGGAGTAGGACAATCGAACTAATGAGAGTTGGTGTGGTATGGCAATTGAACCGGTTAGAGCTGGTGGGATAGGACAATTGAGCCTATGAGAGTTGGTGGGGCAGGACAATTGAACCGGATAGAGCTGGTGGAGTAGGGCAATTGAACTTATGAGAGCTGGTGGGCAAGGACAGTTGAACTAATGAGAGCTGGTGGGGTAGGACAGTTTAACCAATGAGAGCTGTTGCGGTAAGGTAGTTGAACCGATGAGAGCTGTTGCGGTAAGGTAGTTGAACCGATGAGAGCTGTTACGGTAGAACAGAATATTTGCCCATCCCATGGCTTTCGAGAATAACGTCTTACGTTGACGAAACAGGCAGTTTAAATTATGTTAACTTCAGTTGCGAATTTATTTCAGGACATTGTTAAAATAAAAGAGAATTAATATAATATGACCTAAGTTAACAGATAATTCAATTATTATTACTAGTTTTTGCATGGTAATTCGAGTAAAGAAGCCTCTGTCTGTTCAAGATTAAAAAATCCCTTTTGTGACGCTAGTTTGAATAAATATAATATTTGTAGATGCAGATGGACTTTGATAGTAATGAGGCATTAGACGTTGGCAATGCCTATAATTAATGGCTGAAATCAGCAATAATGTAATTTTTCCATGTTAGATTTTAAACTACTATTGGTTCAAGAGTCATATCGCTATAACAGTTAAGATTCAACAATAATACCTCCTAACCCCCAAAAAATAGACCAGGCCCATAATTGTGCGCCCAAATTCAAATGTCATCCATGAAGTACCCTCCCCTCCAAACATTTAAACAATCATATTAGTTATGGTTGAAACCATAAAAATATCAATTTTTAAAAAAGTAGGAAAGGGGAGGAGGGCTACCGTTAAGTTTACCCTCAAACTACAAACTTTTTTGTGGGTCTATTAAAATAGAACAAGCGAAAATGTTCGTAGGACGATTCGGAACAAAGGAGTGAAATCATAAAAACACGAGTTTTTAAAATCGGAGGGGAGGAGTGATGGTAACTTTACAGACTTGTTCAACTTTGTTTTCCATTTGTTTGCCAGTGGTTTCAGTAGTTCAGATTTGAGCCACTGTGGCAAACAAGTGAAAAACAAAAGACCCCGTTAATACAAGATAAGCAAACAACGGGTTTTAAACAATGGAGTGAAGAATGCTGTTAACATAGTTTCTATTTGACGCTGAACAAAAGAGAAGATAGCCTCCTTACCCAGTTTATCGAAACGCTAAATAATTCAAAGGGCAAGGTGGGGTAGAGGGATGTAGGGAGGGGGGAGGTTTGGAACTAATCTCAGTGAAATAGATTTGCTAATTTGTTATGCATTGGAAATAAAGTAAAGTTTATTCACAATATATTTGACCTTTTCCAAAAATTGGAAAGTTTATATAAAGTTACATCATATTAATCAAATAAATAATTCAAAGGGCAAGGTGGGGTAGAGGGATGTAGGGAGGGGGGAGGTTTGGAACTAATCTCAGTGAAATAGATTTGCTAATTTGTTATGCATTGGAAATAAAGTAAAGTTTATTCACAATATATTTGACCTTTTCCAAAAATTGGAAAGTTTATATAAAGTTACATCATATTAATCAACAATTAAAATTGTTTTTCCACTTTTTTGAGTTGAATCCCTTGTCAAAATGAAAATAAAATTTAAAGCAGCCTATGGTAATATAAATTAGTAAAAATCTAGTTTTTTACTGCTCAAAATGAGACTGTTAGCGTAAAAGACTCTACTTTATCAAAAAGTAAAGATTTTTCTAACATTTTTTGTACGATTTCAAAATAACGGAAGGCATATTGTACGAATTATATTAGAACTCTTAATTGGAACATGGTTTTATACCTTGGGAATAAATTTTTGTTTTTAGCAGAACACATAATGACATTAAAAAAGTACAATTGAACTTTCCCACTAAATAATATTGTCTCTTCTCGATAGAATAAATATAATAGTTAAACTAATATTGTGGCTACAGATAAACAAAATAAACTTATTTATTTAAATGCACGAATTTAGTTTACTGTTTTTTTTTGTTTTTTTTTAACTATTTAATATGTGTCCGAACATTAATATTTCAACTCTCAATCTAAGCAATTTTCATCGAAATATATTTAAAAAATATGTTACATATCATTGCATATTCATTTCTTTTTAACTACAACGTATTGATCCCTAGCTTAACCATAAGTTTTTAACCAGGTTAATGAGGAGAAGGTACAATTAAAATAAAATGTTTCAGAATTTTCGTGGAGCGATAATAGGAAATTATGTAGATTTAACTATCCTCAGTAGAAGCGGTCAGGATTGTAACGTCTACCTCTGAGTCACAGGGAAATAATACATTTATTCCTCTATTCATTGAGTGCAGTAATATAAATTAAATCACTGTAGACATTATCAAGATCACTAAATGCGTCTTAGACAATTTATGATATGCTGACACAGCCCCTTAATATTTAATGCTGTTCATTTATTAGATATGTTACATTATTATAGCCGAGAATATCATATATATGTGCCTAATAAATAACGTCAGCATAACCTAAGAGAAAAAGCAAATACTTTTTTAAAACGTGACATAAAACAAGCTTTTGTTACATCTCGTTAGAGCTAATATATTATTTCTGATTTTATCTTACTCTATTAAATAGTAACAGCTCTTCCTCGTGGTTTCATGGTTAAAGTAGTCTACCATGCTTTTAGATACCCTGGCTCTATTATTAATTGTATTCAAGTTCGTCCTTCAATGCAATCAGTAAATATCTAGGCACTGAGGCTGGTGAATGTGCAATATTCTGGGTTAAGTTATTTTGTAAATAGTATGCTGATATCATAATTATATATGCTCATTAATTTTATCATACGCGTATTAAAATCACTACCGTAAACACTACAGAATGAGACCGCAATCGATCAATAACCATCGAACGGCTGCCATCAGCTGGCTAAGATAGTGCCAACTTATGCGGATAGAGGGTGTCATATGGTCAGAACAACGCTAATCACAGTTTACCAAACCGGAGCTGCAACTTCTTTATTCAATTATATTCTTATTTGTACTCACTAGATTGAGTTTGTCCACGTCCAAGACCCCCTGCTTCATAGAAAGCCTGGAAGCGCCGGGGATCGAGCCCGGGATCTCTGAATCGATATCCAGGAACTCCGACCACTAGCTCACGGAGGCGGTCAAATTATTACCATATTATACCAATGAAAATAAATTAATCTATTATGACATAAAATATTGAGATCATACATTGTTTGTTACATGTATGAGAAAGATCGTTGCAACGGTAAAATTTAATTTGTCTTACAACATAGACACGATACTTCAACCACCATTAGAGAATAGTTTTATAATTATACTCTGTAAATTATATTAACGATAGCAACCTCAGCATTTAGAACTATAGCAGGAGTGGAAATAAAATTAAGGACCAATTACCTTCATACTTGGACAAACATCAAGATACTGAAAAACATCTTCAAGGAGAATAAATAATATTTACGACAAAATACCATCTGCCAAAAACAAAATTGTTATTACTAAATAATAGGTAGCTAAGATCCACAAGAAGCAACATCCTACAAAATAGCTCTACTTGAATAATGATCAAAACAAAACAATAAACAACCTAACCCTGACTTTCCACATCTCATCCCAACCCATTTCATACCACCCCTACCCCCTCTCCTAAAAGAACAGTCACTCACAACTTATAAGCCATATAGTTTTCAATTGCTCATAAATTTTAATACAGTCATAAATAAGGGCTAACCAACGTAGGTATTATATTTTCGTGTAAATAAAATAAGGGTTCGCAAAAGTGATATGTGATTTGAAAATTAAATCAGCCACAATTTTTCACATTTGTATACCGTCTAAAATCATCATTTCCTTTTCATTTAATTTATTTGAGGTTTTTAGCGTGCACTTTATGAGCCGACTGAATATATCAGCACACGACTTGTAAACTAACTTAAAATCTATAACAGACACAACATCCAGTCCCCGCCCGTTGATTCATCACTGTAAAAGGAGAAACTCAAATTTCACCAATGATACATTTTTCGGCCATTCAGTAAATCGAACTCGAGATCCTTAGCTCAGTAGACAGACATGCTACCAACTGAACCAATGGGTTACTTCAAATAAGAAATTTTGATAAATGACATGCGAAACTCATATGGAATCAACTATTCATACTTTGAGCAATCCAATAGGATAAAGGAGCATATAATTATTTTAGTGCACAGGTTTAAAATTGAAGTAACATAGCTCGGCATTTATTAAACAATTATATATTTTAGTAAAGAATCTTCCATAGTGAAAAGGTTTTACAAATCGCAGCCACTATAGTAACTAAAAATATAAAATTATAATTATGTCTAGGTGCAAAATAATATTATTCTAAAAGAATATTCGTGTTAAAAACAAATATTTTAACAGTTGCATTTGTGTATAACCCGAACGGGTAGTAAGATGCGGTGCTAGTAATAATATAACAGTTGCAGTGAAATTAATGCGATGAAGCGCTATTATTCAAAAGTGGCACTCTTGGTTCTTTCTATGAGTCCCTCTATGGTATAAATATTATTATTTTTACCACACACATAACTTAGGTATATTTAGGGAATGTGTCACCTTTTCTATTAGATTAATGCTACCAACTTTTAAATTTATATTTCCTCTGAAGGACACAATGTAGACTCTTTTAAATGTAGTCAATTAACACAGCAATTATATTAAAGTTGTTTTCACCATCAAAAATTACACACAATCTTCTTCACATTGTGTGACCATATTTATTTCATGCACTAGCGCCTCAAGACAGTAAATAGTTTTTTCCTTGTATAAACTTTAAAATAAACCATGGAAATGCCTCAATTTCAAAATGTCAGGAAATAGTTCGTTGTTCTAACAAAAATAAGGAAAATTAAATGCACAAGAACGTTAGTAATTATGGTTGATATCTTTAAGAAAAATTGTATGAGATAGTAACAAAAAGGTGCAATAAAAAGATAAGACTGTCGAGGTTTTCAAGATTTTCTCTGGGTTATATTATTTTTTAAGTTTAGGGTGTATATAGTTATACAAATATTTATAAAATATTACATTTCCTTTTAATACTTAGTTTGTTATTCATGTTCTGTGTCTTATTATTCGTATAGGATCTGCACATATTTACTCTGGGAAGTAAAATATATAGAAAATAAGAATTTAAAATAAATTCTCACTCCATTTTCCCTGAAAGCTAATAGTCTTACTTTATGAATTACACCAAGGACATATCTTATAAGCTACACCATATTGAAATCATGCAAGGTAAGCTTAATACCTTTCAGAGTACACGAATGGTACTTGTATTTTCGTAGAGATAAGCCATTTAAGAAAAAACACTCTAAAGTACCAAGCTCGGTATTCAAGCCCCAACCTCCCCATCAATAGCAAACTAGATCAGACCAGACGAGACTGACGTATTTTGTCTGCGTGCCCACCTGTGTGTAATCAGTATTAAACTTTACTAATATAGATAGTAAATTCTTAAAAACTACAAATTTATATGTTTAGTCAGATTAAATTTAAATTGAAGTTCATTTGTATAAATGTACTCTTAATTTAAAGATATTAAGGTGGGTATGTAGGGAACGCGAATAAAAGGCTGTGTTTTAACAGCTTCTTTGGAAAAATATAATTTTGCTCAAAAGAAATCAAACAATTATCCAGCACAAACTTATAGTTTAATTTTCTTCACATGATGATATCAATAGTTCTTGAATATCTGTCAAGGTGGTCCTGGAATCTACTGACATCTTTTTCTCTTCACTTAAAAAGGTTTTCTATAAGAATTTTAAAAATAAACACTGCCCTTTATTCGCGTTTCCTACAGAGCCACCTTAAGATAGATCGATTACATTGTAGCCAATCTATTTTTTTTTTCCTCCGACAAGTAAACAACCAGGAGAGTTCTATTTAGGTAGGAATGTGCTGAGAGTCAATCTAGAGAATAATGGTTTACATTCCCCAGTAATCCAATCAACTTTAATTTCAAATTAAATTAACAACTCACAGGTCGTTAGAAGTTTCGGTAGCTAGGTACATGATGCGTTGGAGTGTGGGTTTAGGCCCTGGCGAGATCATTACCATTCAAAAGGCTAACAATTTGGCTGCTCGGAATGAGGCGACTTAACAACTTCGCTCTCCAGTAACCTCTCATTATAAGACTCCGTTTCAATTCTTAGAGTAGCCGTATCCGGTAATTTAGTTTATTATTTCACGTTAGGGAGGCGAGTAGAGGAAGCGGGGCTAGGAGTAGTGTTTAGTTAATGGTACTAGTGTAGCCAGGAGCATCACCAATGATAATAGTTTCAAGATATGTAATATATATTTGCCGATTCTGATTCAGAAGGCGATTTTAGTAATTCAAGTGACGTTTCAGGTAGTGAGAGTGATGATGAAAAGTCTCACAGACCTGAATGCTGTGTTTGCTCTTTGAGGTCACCACAGTGCAAGAACAAGGGTAGTAAAGATTATAAGAGGAAGCAGACCTTATTCTACTGTTTATCATGTCAGCCTTATTCATTCGTTGTTTTGATATATTTCACACCAAAAGAGACTACAAAATGGTGTGTAAATGTTAGAGATTATTATGGTAATCTCCTAGTAAGCTGTGAATTGTTTTTATTTTTATGATGTTCATGAAATAAAAAAAAGGAGTTTATGAAAAAGTAAAAAAACACATTTTTGAAAGTTTAAACAAAAATAAGAGTTTTTGAAAAATTAAAAATAAAATTGATGAAAAATCTCAATTTTTACTAGGCAGCCAAGGAATATTATGCTTGAAGAAATTACGAAGCGAAAGAGTTATTAGTTAACGAATTTATTGTAGAGTTTCATCTGTATTATGGACGCTAAAAGGGTTTTCATACGAAATGACGCCGCTAACTTACATTTATAAGGTGACTTGGTGGTCTAGGGGTAAGGCGTCAGAATTCTGTTCTGGGAGTTTGGGGTTCAATCCTCGGTCCTGGCACAGATTTATTTGATTATCAAATCCTTCTTTCCCCTTTGAAAAGACGTGTATTAATTGTGGATGTGTGGAATGTCAGGCCTCCACCGTGGTTCGGATCCCACGTAAAACTGTAGGTCCTCCATTTCATCTCACAATCACCCTACCATTACACATTAGTGTAAGTGCGTATAATCCGAATGGGTAGTAAAACACGCTGCTAATAATAATAAATTTATAATATTATGACAGTTTGAGAAAAGCGCCATAAGTCAAAAAATGTATAGAAATTGTTTCTATTCTAGATGAATCTATATTGAGGTTATTTAACTCGAGAAAATGTAAGTAAAACTTCAGTAAGTGTGGTGTTTGAATTAAAAACCCAAACAAAACAATATAATTAATCTAAGAGCGGTGTTTGATAGATACAAATTGTATAGGTATAAATGCTTCCCTTTTTGCAAAAATTTTGCCTTATATCCATTTTCTTTTAGAGTAGTGATATCATTCTTGGAAACAAATCAATGGGTAAATAAAAGTTACTGTATTTTCTATCATGTTCATCAAAATCAACTGTGCACTCCATTTGCTTTAAATTTTAGCATTCCTACCTTCACCGACTACTGCTCGACTCTATCTTAAAAGATAAGCCATACTGTAAACATGCAAGGTAAGCTTTTTTTTTTAGCACCGTGTCTTAATATCAGATCGGGTTATACGCTTATGACCCGCCTCGGTGGTGTAGTTGACTAACGCGATAGTCGTGTTAAGCTCGACTGCTGAGGACGGGGAGATCGAGGTTCGAATCTCGGTCGAGTGAACTGGGGGGAGTGGGTTCCTAAATGGTTTTCCCCTCTCCCTCCAAGAAAATGCGGGTTCACTTCCTCTAATTCCACCTTTCCATTTTACTAATCCATTAACGTAGTTAGTACTTAAAGCGTATATCCCGAACGGGTAGTAAGACGTGGTGCTAAATATTATTATTATACGCTTATGTACTAATTATGCTAATTGTTTTAGGGATCAAGAAGGAAGGATTAGGTAGATATTTAGAGGACATGTACATGTACTCTCATTTTCATGAATGAAGAGTGTAAAGCCATTTTGAAAAAAAACACATTTAGTTCACAGGACAGAGATTCTAACCTTAGTCTCTCCGTCATCGGTAGTCTAGTCTAACTTGAGAGTAACTCGTTAGGCCATGCTCCAAACGAAACGGGTGTAGGCTAACTTTAAGGGTAAACATAGGATGCATTTATTCATTATTTTATATTCATGGTAGTTCAACTCTCAAGACAAATAATAAGGTGAATATGTGAATTACTATATTATATATTTATATAAAATAGATTGCATTAAGTCGATAGAAACAACATAAATTATTCCGAAAATAAAAAACTCAAATTACTATTTCAATAACTTTCCTGTATATCATTTTTCTGATGACGTCACTGATCTTACGTTGCTGTTGACAAATACCCCGTCTCACACCAATGATCACACGGTCTGAAGTGTCAATAAGTATAAATACTACATTGGAGGTAAAGAAAGGATAGGTTATAATATCGACTGTGTGCACTGAGATTGGTTTTCTAAATGAAATTTATCACTGTGATTATGGCATCCCCACTTCCTGCTAATATGAGTTGACTTCTAAACAAAACTTCAAAATAAGTCAATAAAATACACCTTTATAAATAAAATAATAAACCTAAATCATGGAAACATTTTCATTGAGTAAAAATACAAATGTTATGAGTTGGTACACTTTTATAAAACCTGAGTGTTGGTGGTAGAATGAGTTATTCCTAATTATAAATAATAAAAAGCGTGGGGATGGGCGGGAAGACTCGCATTGCCTTGTGACAGCCAATTATGTCGCTCGGTGTGTTGTGTCTTCGTCCCGTGGCTTCTGTTTTTGTCGCGCAGGTAATGGGTACATCACGACTGATGTGTCGGTAAGAGAAAGCCTCAATAATAAAAAAAGACACACACAAGATTACCAAAGGACACGCACGGCACAAGGAAAGATGAAATCATCACGTGTGAACGTGACGTTGTTTGGAATAAACTTTTTTTTTTAAATATATTGTAACTTCTCAGGCTTTTACCGCGCTTGTAACCTCCTAGCCAAAATGAACTCAAGAATTGTCTCCAATAAAACATCCTTATCCTGTGCATTTAGTTTAAGTCGTTCATAAACCTTTATGTTCCCCAGATTCCACGTCTTACTAACCATCCAGAACCCCCCTATATTTCAAATATTGAGTTAGGAACGAGGAAATGAGAGTTTAAATAAAGTGTATTATAATTTACGTGGAAGAAGATTGAGGTTTATTTATGATAAAAAATATTCACCCGGCCAAAGCGCGAACCTCAATAAGAAAATTATCTTGTGTGCATCATATAGTATTGTCACTCATATCGGTGGGAAAGGGGACTTTGGCGTCAGCCTTGACATCTGGTCTAGTCTACAGCTGATGGGGGAGATTGGCACTCGAATTCTGGCAGAGTGTACTGAGTTTTATTCCAGAGTAGTTATTCCTTAATATGCCAACGTGAGTATATTTACTCTAAAATTTCACTCTCCTCATCCGATTAGCATAACTGTATGAATATACCGGATGGGTAATAATATGTAGTATGGCTGGCTAAAAGCTCTGGACGTCCCTTGAGCCAACGTTCAGAATAAAAACAGGTTATCATCGTGATCTAATGAGCCGGGAACAACGCACTATTGGACTCATCATTATTCAAAAATATTCACTGACAAAATATCGCCTATCTACGATCTAAAACAATGCATTAAGATGAAGTAACTTCAAAACGACATCGTCACGAGGTCTTGACAAAACAAAAACAAAAATTACATCTAAATATATCAATTGAATCGTTATATTTATACAGGAACTCAGTCAAGAATTTACTCAATCTGAATTATGGGTGTGATGCTCGATATGAAAGGGGCTATTGTTTGTTCTGCGGCGAAATAAATCAATTCTTGCTTGTTTCACAGGTAGGAATATACAATATACCGTCCTTTTAGGTGTGACCGAGTGCCTTTCTAACAAGACAGTGTTGGCACGACTGGAAGTTGACCTTACAGTTGATAATCGTCATATACTGTATATAATTTATATGTATGTATATTGTATATATATAATATATATATGTAAATCCAAAAAAGTTTTGTGTGTGTGTTTTTGTGTCAGGAAGATGAAGTTAATAACATAGAAAATTCAAATAGTGCTAATCCCTGTTACGTTGGATCTGGCTTAGCTGATAACGTCCCAGAACATGACTTGAGAGCCCAGAGTTAAACCCATGACCGAGTCACACAAGGGTTGTTTGTCCCAAGCCATAATTTATTGGCACTTACTAACCCAAGTGCCATTAACAGCTTTATATAAGGGTTAGGAATGAGAAAGTTAATTGGGAGTAAATGTATCAGCATTAGCAGAGAGGTAAAATGGAAAATTATAGGTAAAATAAAAGAAAATTGAGAGCCGGCTTGGAGGAAGTCTAAGAAATTTGGGTGACCTGGTGGTCTAGGGGTAAGGTGTCAGACTTCTATGCTGGTGGCCGGGGTTCAATCCTCGGTCCCGGCACTGATTACCAAACCCTTCCTTCACCTCTGACAAGACATCTTGTGAATGTGTGGAACGCCAGGCCTCCACCGTGGTTCGGATTCCACGTTAAGCTGTAGGTCCTTCATTTCATCTCACAATCACCCTACCATTACACATTAGCGCAAGTGCGTATAACCCGAACGGGTAGTAAGACGCGGTGCTAATAATAATAATAATAATCTAAGAAATTTGAACACTTGCTCCCCATAAAAAATGATGATGTGTAATGAAACCCTTTCGGAGCTCGATAAATTGTTGTTTAGTTTTACTCCAACTATTGGACATGTTGTCTATTAAATAAGTCTAGTAATAAAATGAACTATCGATAACGTAGAGGTTGAGGTCATAACCTCAGCCGATTGCACGGAGGGTGGTTTTATAAATGTGATATAATGGGTTTTCATCCTTTATACAAGGTACATTTCTTCTAAAAAAAACCTTCCTATTAATTATCCCACAGATTAAGCCGTTAATAGCAATGATGTTAAATGTATTTACTTAAAATAATAATTTAATTTATCATACTCTCTAAAGGGAGATGTTAGCGCATTTATTATAAAAATCATCACATTTATCTTGTCATTAATAAAAGATTCATGATCAGGATCAACGATTCCAAAACAAGAATATTTTAGTTACGAGGCATAATTTCTTCGTGACTCAAGATGGAAACTAGAATACGTTGCCATACTGGGAAGCGAGTTATGTAAATAATACGAGTAATATCAAGATGAAACAGGAAAAATCATGATGATAAAATTTAATCGGTATCCCACTCAAGTTCAAGTAAAGTTTCTTCAAAGTCAGAAATCATCACGATTATGATGCCTATGATGATAGGTTTAATAAAATAAACACAAGAGTGGTTGTGAAATGACCCGACGGATAGATTATATCGGTCGATGTTATCTATCAACTATGGTGATGTTAAATATTTTGTTATCTCACCAAGTTCGTCACTAGCACGGTTAGCTGAAAATGCTGTCATGGGAAGAAAATGGATATCAACTATTTAAGTTTACACTATATTAAAATGCTAGTCATGTGATTTTTTTTTTTTTTTTTTTTTTT